>PVKA01005482.1:0-82440 GCA_004027165.1 Ctenomys sociabilis
ACACACACACACACAAAGATTATAAATCAAGGAAATGGAGCTAAAGATATGGAGTGCTGTTGCAGTCCAGCATTTTAGTTCTCTCCTCACCTTACAAGGATTCCACAGGAATTTGAGCTACCACACCAGCCCTCCAAGCCAGCCCTGGTCCAAATATACCATACTACTAGTCATGCTACCTGCCACAGCCTTGATTCAGACGACTAAAGAGGTAGAGACAAAAAAATACGAACCAAAAATTATGCCAAAAGATAAAATGAAATAGAAGGAAGGAGCCAAACTCTGAGAATTTCTTGGGGAAAAAAAGATATATTCCACAGAACAAGAGAATGTCTTAGGTCATTATTTCATTGCATTTTAGACAAAGAAAATATGCACTTTAAGACCAGATCAGAGGGCTGGGGAGATAGCTCAGCAGTCTAAGAGCCTACCTGGCAAGCATAAGAACCTGGGTTCAATCCCCTGTACCACATACTGTGCTGGCCCTGGAATCCAGGTACACCATAAAGGCCACTGAAGCTGAGCATGGTGGTACACACCTGTAATCCCAGTGCTTAGGAGGCTGAGACAGCCTCCTATGAGTTCAAGCTGTTTAGCAAGACCCTATACCTGGGGTTGGCAAGATGGCTCAATAGAATGAGCATTTGCCTTGCAAGTATAAGAGTCACAGTTCAATCCCCAGTTCTGCCAAAAGAAAAAAGAAAGATCCTATACCAAATAAATAAAATTTTAATTAAAAAAGATCAGATTAGAGATGCAAGATGACAAAGTGAATATGTATTGTTACCAGTGATAGAAAACAAGAGAAAGGCAAAACTGCGGTGTTTTGAAAAAGGAATTCAACAATTAAAAATAGCACTGATGCGACAGTATAGACATCTCAGACAGTGGCACAGATGATAGAATAAGAAAACGGTCCATAAGATGAACTGGAAAGAAATGAAGAATTTAAAAAATGAGAACCTAGTGGCACCAGATAATACAGCCATCACTTTGGGTTAATTGTGAATAATACAATGAACATGTTTTAAACCGAAAGCAGAAATACACCAATGAACGTATTCTAGAAGTGAAGGCCAGGACCTGCAGTTTTGAAAGACTCACTGTGGTTCAAGATGAATCCATAAAATAATATCAAGTATTTCACCATCTTTGGATAAGTATTAAATATGCTGACTAGGATCCAAGCATAAGACAATTGTCCTATGAAACCACATAATTAGAGATAAGTACAGCAACATTAAATGATTTAAAAAAAAACAATAAAATCTGGGCTGAGGACCACCTCTGTGGTCTAAGCACCTGCCTGGCAAGGACAACGACATGGGCTCAGTCCCCAGGACTGCACACAGAGCTGGCCCCAGAGCCTCAAGCACACCAAAACATGTGGGCGCATGCCTGTAATCCCAGCGCGGGGGAGGCTGAGACAGGAGCATTACTACAAGTCCAAGCTGCGTATGTAATGAGGCCCTGGACCAAATAAATAAATACATGAAAGATTTTTTAAATTAATAAAAAAAAATCATTTTCTGTAAACTTTCAAATAAAATGGGCTGAGAATCCTGGAATATATGGAGAGAGCCATATTTTAAAATGCATAAGAATAAAGGAAAAAGATCTTCACATATACTGTTTTTGAAAAATCTCCTAGACTATGTAATCTATTCAATGAAGAAATAATGATAATCAAGGTTAAAAAAAAAACCATTTACAGGTAATGCATTAAGTCAAAGGATCTTTAGGGGAGATTTAATGCATTTAAAAGAAAGTATGTCCATCAGTTTCTTCTCATAGCAGCAGCTATACTCTGATTGGTAATCAGAATTTAATTTTTTGCTAATATACCAAAATGAAAACCTGTCCTGTCTTTGTTGGATTCTTTTCACCATTGCTATGACTTTGGAAGACAAAGTTTCAGCTCTTTTAAGGAGGCTTCTTTTTAAGTCCCCACCTCTGGTAGCAACTAGTACACGCCATCATGACAGACTGGGCAGGAGACTGTGAAAGAGTGGCTGGCTCTCCTATTTGGGGTCTCTCACTGCAGACAGTGAGAGATGTCTGGGTCACCAGGTACTGGGGACAACCCGCGCATCCCCCAGCAGGACCCTCCTCAGTTCATCTGGGCGGACCACTCCCAATGATGGCTGCAGTATTCCTCCACCAACTGCTGTATTGTGGGTTGCAGGTAGGTGGGTTCACCGATTTCCCAATGTGACAATACCTAAGACTGGATAATTTATATAGTAGATTATTTGTCTCATAGTTAATGAAGTCTAAAATTATTGCATCATCATCTTATTGGCTTCAGGCGGGGGCCTAGAGGGAAGGGTGAGTGAGTATGCAAATTGCAGCCGTCTCCCACAGCAAGTATTCAAGTCCTAGAAGATATCTGTGTTCATCTCTCCCAGAAAAGTTATTGAAACACAAAGTCCTGTAACAGCTGCAAAATGAAATTTTAATATGCAATTCAGAAGGAACCACACTCAGACGGCTGTGGAGGCTGATTCTCATATCAAGTACAATTCACAAGACTATCGGTTTAAACCCTGAGCTATGAATCTACAAACTATTATGACTAGATCTCATGTGTGCAGAGGTGCAGGTTTTAGAAAGTTATGATATCATGGGGAGCACTATATTCATCAGGGGATTGATTAATCTTTGATGAGTTCAGAGGTAAAGGCACTGTTTGCAGGAGGCATCTGGTAGAGGTGGGTCCTGGAGGTGTGACCTGGAAGGATGTGTCCTTGTCCTCAGCTTTTGCCTTCTCTCTGATTCCTGGATGTTAAAGGTTGAGCAGCTCTCCTCTGCCCTGACCATCAGTCATGACACTTTTGCCCTGGAGCATGTTGATCACAGACTAACCCTAAAACCATGAGTTGAAACAAGGCTCTTCTACTTTAAGTTGTGGAATTTTGTCCCAGCCATGGAAGAGCTAACTAATGCAACTGTTGAGAGTGGGGAAGGACAGGAACAGTAACTACTTTGAATTGACAGCGATGAAGTAACTCTTACTGGGGATTTATTGCTTGCCTACTGCAAAGTCTTTATCTGTTTAATATTCTGCACATGGCACATTTTAGACATATAAAAATAAAGGAAGAATAGCACTAATACATGACACAAATGCTGCAGAAATGTCAAGAGGCAGGAAAGTAGGAGGAGGCCTCCCTGCATCGCTCACTGCAGTGTGTGGCCTACTTGTGTATTTCTAGGAGAGCTGAATCAGAGACGTTTAGTGTGACATCTGGCACTCAGTGAAAGTTGTTTTTAGTCCTGAACAACTGTTTCAATTTTGTGACAATTCACAAAACAGACATTGCATCTGGCACTGACCACATATTATTAAGGCCCATTGTCACAGTCAAAGCCAGGCCAATTCTGAAAGTATGAAAAACATCCAAAAACGCATTTTACTTCTTTGTTTAAGGATAATTGCACAATAGCTTTACATGGAGATAACCTGAGCTCCTAATACTCTGTGGTAGGTGAGTTCTTTTCATCCAAAAATTTTCAAGTTCTGTGAAGGTCTGATGCTCTAAGCATAGAGGACTTGGAAAGTCTAGAATATGAAGAATAGTAAGGATTTGCTTAATGGAGAGAAAATGGATACCCAGGGAGGAAGAAAGTTATCCATGGATGGAACACTAAGGCCAGAACTGTCTGCAAGAGTAGCCTTTCTGTTTTCTAATTTTTGATACACAATAAGTAAATTTTATTCTGTATGGTTTATGTAATGCAAGCGTATTATTGAGCTCTGCAGTTGTAGGGTTGTTGGAATAAAATATCCACATCCACAACTTAAAGGAAGAGAGATTTAATTTGATTCATGGTTTCTAAAGGTTTAGTCCATGGTCAGCTGGCTCCAAGGTAGAAAAAGCAGGATGGAAGGATATGGCAGATGAACACTGCTCCCCTCATGGCAAGAGGGAAGCAGAGATAGGAGGGAGGAGTTAAAGGGGAGACACAAGCTTCCAAGTCACACCCCAGCGGCCACCTCTTCCATCCAGGCCCTACCTCCTCACAGCACATTCGGCTATGAAGTCAACAGCCAATGAATCCAGTCATCAACGCAGTGTCACAGTGTCGTATTAACCAATCAACTTCAGATGTCCTGACTCCCAACATATGAGGCTTTTAGAGAACAGTTTAATCCTCATGACAGCAGTAAGTAACTCCTCCAAGGCAAGACAAGGATTGCTCCTATTTACATTTCTGCCCTCAGTCCCTGCACAGATTAGGCAACTAAGTGTGTACTGACTGAACTGGGCTCCAGAGGCTGACACCCCATGCCAGATCATGGCCACAGTGGTGTCCTGCTTCCCTCAGTGGGGTATCACTCCAGTCTACACATGTCCCTCCCACTCCGACAGCACCACAGACCACAAAGCACCAGGCAGTAGGGGGTGGCGCCACAGCCATACAGACACATTAAAAGACTTCAGGTCTGTTTGCTTTTGTCTGGCAAAACTTGACAACAGCTTCAATCTATTTATCTTGAAAACACTTGAAGATAATACCAACAGTTCACAGGAGGAGAATTAGTCATAGGCAAACATGTTTTCCCAATATTGCCCCAAGAAAAATATTCCCCTTCAAAGTTCTCAGATTTCAGCATCGCTTAATTTATGGAACATTAGGCCGGAACTCTGAGGTTCTGATTTTGTCAGAAATTCTGCCATGAAAAATTGCTGGCCTGGCAGAGCCCCTCTGTCCCTCATAAGCGCCTTGAGAAATACCCTAAACTTTTGTCTTTCATGTATGAAAATTTCAAATATCCTGCATTCCCTCCATTGCATCTGATATTATAAGAAAAAAATATTGAATAACTAAATTTACATTACTTTTCTTCAACCTTGCTTAATATGCAATATAAATGGAAGCCTGAACATGCATATGTCTTCAAATTGGAGTTATATCCTAAGCAGAAATTATCATGCATCACCTTATGCATGTTTATTGAGGAACTGTTATATCCAGGTTCTGGAGGCATTGTGACACATGTGCTGTCATGGAGCAGGTGTGACTCAAGAAACATGAACTATGACAGAGCTAAGCCAGCATTTCATAATGCCCTAAGGAGGGAGGTACATCTCAGATTTAGGTTCTGACAGTGTCTCAAAAAAATATGCAATCTGAACTGTGTTCAAAGAGACAAAGAAAAAAACAATTAAGAAAAGAGAACAGAGGGTGCCTTGGTCTTATTATTTCAACCAGAATAATGTAAGGTAGCCTAGACAGAGAGTTTAGATCTGGGCACCCAGTATGGGACCCATTGAGAGCTAAATCTCAGAATGTAACTTACCCAAGGAGGGTGGCAGGTCCATGACAAGGCAAGGATGAAAGCCAAGAACCCTGTCCTGTGCTCACACATGGAGAGGACTGTCACATGCCCTTTGCCTTGTGTTTCTCTGTGCTGAGAAGAAGCTGGAAGCCTGGCAGGTACAGAGGTAGGGGGACCCCTGCCCCATGCCCTCATAACTATCTTGATCTCTGATGTGCCACATGGGCTGTCTCTGGGATGTGTAACCATTACAGTAGGCTTTGGGCCCTGACTCATGCGGCCCCAAAGCTAGAATGCCCCATTAAACTGGCATCATCTTTGAGTAAGTAAAATCCAAAAGCCTCATTAGTCCTTACCCAAAGGGGACTCTTAAACCTTTGTCCACCTACCAACTCTCAACCCCATGATCATCTCCACAATCCCAAGGCTTTTGGTTATGTAAAGCAACCTGTCAATTAAAATTAGCAGCAAATAAGAGTGGAGGAATTGAGCAGCTCACTTCCATAGATTTGAACTTTTACAAGTTAAATCCTCTTCATTTGAAGTTTGTACCTATTTTCCCTAAGATTGTTGAGTAATGTCATTTGTCCAGGTGCAAGAACTGCCTATCTGAGTCCAGAAAACTTTAGAAGACTTCTTTCTGAAGTCTGATTTCATCCATTAAAAAACAGCTAAGGAAAGCTTTTGAGGGTTCGGGCACATAATCAGGTCTGGCCTTAAGAAATAGCACTCTGGAGCATGCATGGGTCTGTAGGTTGGCCCTATTTCCAAGAGGCTCACTGGGACAGACGTGAAATGAATCAACTGAGAGAGAGAGAGAGAGAGAGAGAGAGAGAGAGAGAGAGAGAGAGAGAGAGAGAGAGAGAGAGAGAGAGAGAGAGAGGCTCATTTTGGAGAGATTCTCCCTCCCAGTGGCATAAGACTCAAGTGGACGGAGAAACTTTGCAGTCTGACTCACTGCCTATTTTTAGCCCAGTACAGTATTTGGCAAATAGTACTTCACAGATACTATGCATTTGAATTTTATAGCTATTGTTGAACTTGGACAGTTTTAATAAGGGGGAAGTGGCTGTCAGCAAACCTGGGAAGCATTTGGAAAACGCGATCTTCATCGATTGAATGGATCTGCAAGCTGAAGAACAGAGAGCTGTTCAAATAGCAGTATCCACACCCAGTGGGCCAGCCTATGAGTCATGCCTGGGGAGCAAGGGGGAATTTGGGAAAGAAAACAAAAAGAATGGTAAGGAGCAGCAGATACTCGACAAGGGCCAGAGACACCCAGGTTGGGGAAGGGGTGGGGAGATGGCACTCAGAACCCAGAAGAGGCAGGCATGGGCCTGCTTGTGAATTGTGCAGGTGCCTTCTGTCACCGGGTCAGAAATATCACTGCACTCTGATGTCTTCCTCCTGACTAAAGCTGCTCAGGTAAATGAAAATGTCCCCATCCTCACTGGCTCTGCTCTGGTTCCCTCTTTATTGCCGCAATCTCCCTGGTACCCTGTACTCAAGACACAGCCTTTCTCCATGATGCTGTCACCAATAGCCTTTCTCCATGATGCTGGGGGTAATGTCCTAATGAAAACTGTTCCAGCCTTCCCTGGATGCAAAAAGCCCTATTTTTTGACTTATCCAACAAGGAAAACCCCTGTCTGACACCAGGCTTACCAGCAAACCCCACTTACCACCACCCATCCTACAACAGTCCTTCCTTCCTGCCCTTGTGCCTCCCTACTTGTCTCCCCAGGAAGACCATTCTCCATTGCTTCTGTGGCCATGGTTTCTGCAAAGCAGGTCCACAGTTTCTTTGGCTTCCCAAGTTAAGCTTCACTGTTAACTTGGCTAGCTTAGGGGATTAGTAAGGAATGAAGGGTGACCCTGGGCCCACGTCTGCTCCCTGGCCGCCACCTCGCTGGTGCTGTTCCTCTGCCCTCCCTCCAATCTGCTGGACCGAGCATCTTTCCCCCACCATGTGCCCCTGCCATGATGCCCCTGCCATGGAGCCAGCTGGCTGTGGGCTGAATCTCCTAAAATCACGAGCCTTGTGAACCTCTCTTCCTTTAACTTGTGAATGTCAAGTATAGCAATAGGAAAGCCAAGTCATATACACAGAAATGATCTGCAGCTCATGATAATGGTTGTTTTCTGATTTGCATTGTAGTACATCTATACATGTATCTTATTATTTTAGTTCATGTTTGCAATATATGATCTTTGCATTCCTTGTAAGGAGATGGCGCATGTAGATAAAACATCTTAATTCCATTTTTCATCCTCTCCTCTTCCCTTTTTCCCTGCCTTCCATTTCTTCAGCCTCTTTGTATTTGAAAAAGATCCATCTCCTACTTCCAAATAGATTTTGACCCCTCTGTGAGTTTGGATTTATATTATTTTTAACCCCTGAGGACTAGTCCTTTGCTTGACCTAAATTGTAATTCAGTGAAAGAAAATAAATAATTGAATGAGTATCTGATTTTAATTATGAAAAATCATGTCCAACAGAAAGATCAGCCCAGAGTCACCAGAAATACATGATCAGAGGTTAAAGGCTGACTCTATCTTCTGCTGGCCTTCAGGATGGTTCTCTCCAGGCAATCACCATTCACAGACTCAAGGGCCACACCCTCCTCCCTGTGCCCACGAAGCTTAGTGCTGCCCTCCTCTGCTCTGTGGTCAGCTGGAGTTCAGTGGCCTCTATCCTACTACTGTGAAGTGGACATGTCCCTAAGCTGCCACTCCCAGCACATTATCACTTCATGCTTAATGGTTTTTTTCGATTTTAGTTGTTTTGTTTTGTAATGTTGGAGGTTTGAACTCAGACTCTTCACACTGAGATATAACCCCAACTCTTTATGTTTTATTTTAAGAAGCAATCTTATTATCACTAAATTGCCCATTCAGAGCCCAAGTTCACAACTCTCCTGCCTCAGCACCCCAGACTGCTGGAATTATAGGTGCTCACTGGGAGGCTCCACCTGTCCAACCCTCAATCCCTCACTGGCACTTCTGGTTCCTCACCCAGTATGGCTCCAAGATAGACACTATCACTCCTACAGAAGGAAGTGCTAGGCCAGCCCAGCTACACAGTTTGAACCAGGGGCTTTGGGACTGGCCTTACTGAGGAATTTTCACATTTCGTTCTTATAAGAAGATCCCCTTTGCTCTGTTTGCTTTGAAAACCACTCTTGTTTGCTTTGCTTAAACACCAGAAAAGGAAGACACAAGAACTGATGTGAATCCTGGCCTCAGAGGTTTAGTTCCATGGTCATTACTTCAAATGGATTTTTCAGCCACCTCAGAGGTGGTGTTTTCATCTGTACTGTGCCTCTGAAGAAGTAGAGGAGTTCAGACCATTGCAGACCAAGACGACAATGGGAGGCAGTGGGGACCGGGGTCCTGTTCTAGTCCTTAAATCAATAGAAAAAGAAAAATAATTATAATTGTTTTGTTCTGTTTTATTTTGTTCTGTTGTGTTGTGTTGTGTTGTGTTTTGTAGTACTGGCGATTGAATCCAAAACCTGCGTCCTGACCAGTCCTTCTGTCTCAGCCTCCCCAGCTTTCCAAGCATGCACCACCAAGCACAGCTAATGCAACAGCTTCTTAATAAGCAAAATTTGACAAAGCAATTTGATTTGTCACTCATATTTCACACTTACCTTCTGCATGATGGCTGACAGCGCACATGCCCATGTTTGCATTAGCAGCAGGATACTGAGGTGATCTTTAAACTCTAGAGCTAAGGAAACTGAGCCTTAGGGAGGTCATATGCAAACACAAGTTCCCAAAGGTGGTGATACAGCTTCACCCTGGTGCACATTCTCCCAGCTTTGTTACAAAAGCTCAGCAGGAAAAGCTAAGCAAGAGTCAGAGCCGCTGGCTGTGAGCCAGTGACCAGGGCTTGCCACCCATCCAGCCACAGTTATGGAGCTTGGGATCATGTAAGTCCGACCTAGAGAAATTCTTTGGTGTCTTCACAAATCAGTCTGGTTTCATCTTATATTTTTGCTCTTGAGAGGTGGGGGGCAGCAGTATTGGGGACTGAACTTTCACACTGAGTGGCATGCTTGCTCTCTAGTTATCTATTTATTTTAAGACAGGGTCTTGCTAAATTGCTAAGTTTCCCAGAGTGGCCTCATACTTCTGATCATTCTGCCTCAGTCTGGGATTGCTGGATTGCAGATGTGTGCCACCACACCCGGCTTGTGCAAGATGGTGGGCATCTTGCAGATGCTGGGACTAGATGATCTGTCCCACTAATTCTGTGTCACTTTGAGCATGCCTAAGCTTCAGGTTTTCATTTGTAAAAGCAAATAGAAATTTGCACCCACTCCTGTAAAAATTTGTGGATGATTTTAGTGAAGTATGAACAAGTTGACTTTTTTCCTCTGGCCCTTAATTTTCCTGGTTTTTGCTCCATAATGCCAAAGCAGACTAGATGTCACTGGATGACATCACCCCATGCTGTGATCCTGACAGGTCTTTAAGATGTGCATTAGTACTTCCAACTTACAAATGAAGAAATTGAATCCTATGATATGAGGAGACCTAAGCAAAGTAGCAGGCTTAGGATCAAAACTCAGGACTAGGAACCATCATGACAGAAAACCTTAGTCCATCTGACTCAGATTACGACTGTGGCTCATGTCCTCTTAGTATAAAGTCAAATGCAGAAGCATGCGAAGTGCACCTGCACATTGGAGATTGAAGGATTCAGTCGAAGGTCTGGAGCTCACTGCAGTGTTCTGTGTGAATCCATATCAGGAGGCTGATGAGTATGCCACAGAAGGCCGATGAGTCTACACCAGATGGTAGAAGGGTCCAAAGCAGAAGCCAAAGAGTCTGTGCTTAGAAGCCAGGAGCCGACGTCTGAGCTGACAGTGACTAGGGCTCCTCTGAAGAAAATGGAACCATGCATCTTTCATTTCCCTTTCATACCCTCTAAGTGATGAGCCACCCCAGGGCAGCTCCTCTACCCCCTAGGGTGTGAAATTGCTGATCTGATTCAGTTAAGCTTCTAAACTCAAGTTGACAGGGTCAATCAACCACTACAGGGGCCAGCCAGATAGCTCAGTGGATTGCAGTGCCTACTTAGGCAGACGCAGGGACCAGGGTTTGATCCCTGGTGTGCTGTGCTGGCCCTGTCCCAGGGGTGTGCTGAGAGGTCACTTGAGACTGGGAGTGGTGGTACACACCTGTAATCCCAGCACTTGGGAGGCTGAAAGCAGGAGGATAAGTATGAGTCCAATCTGTGTAGTAAGACCCTATAGACCTTGTACTAAATACATTAAAAAAAAAAAAAAAAAAAAAAAAAAAAACCTCTACAATCCACCACTTGTCAACTTGGCAATTATATATATTTCTTTAAACCAGTCTTCATACAAAAAAAATTCATATAGTTGTGCCTAACATATTATAACTATCCTGCATAAAAATGAAAACACACTAATTCCATTACCAAAATACAAGGTGGGTTTTCTTTGCTTGATGCTTATGCTCAATCATTTTATGACTTCAACATTAATACAGGTTTAATAATCCCTACCAACTGGTACTGAGTCTACCAGTAGACTTATATTATAACAGAACCATTTAGGGGTAAAACAGAGCTATTATAATCCTCTTTTCTGTAGCTGATCATGGGGTAGTAGCTGGTATGTAGAACTACCTTCCTCCATTATCCATCCTGCTTACCCTTGGCCTTCAGCAAGCACCCCAGCAGGCCTTGGCTTTTTTCCCTGGTGGAGTGACCATGGAAGGTTCCTGAAGGTTCTGGCCCATTTGTCATTGTACCTGTATTAGGTTGTTGCAATTTCACATTGGCTTTAATAACAGGGCTGGGCACCCTAGAGGATCTCCTGCACTCCATGTATATTCTTCCTTTTCTCCATCGTGGAGCAGTAGTCCAGTTTCCCCTTGACAGTCTGGTCCAGTCATCCCTGGCACCACTGTGACTACCTTTTAAGCTTGTTTCCTCTGAAGCATGAGGAGACCGAAGTGACCAAGGGGAAATCTTAGCTCCTAGTTCAATAATGTCATTGTTGTACTTCCTTATACAAGCCTTCCCCCTCTGGAACTAGTACTGCTAGTCCAGCAGAGCACAAGGTTATAGGGACAGGAGGCAAAAATTTTGCTAGTGGATCCCTAGGGGTGATGGTGAGTGGTACCAGTCCTACTCCCACCCCTTGATTCCTGGACTCATGAATCCTGGCTATGGGACACAGTACCATACAGAGGGCACTGATGCAAAGCATATTCAGCCTTCTGAAGTCCCTTACCCAAGCCCTGCAAGCTATTGTAACTGTGTCTTCAAAAGATCATTCCACTGTTCTGTTAATCCAGCTGCTTCTGGATGGTAAGGAACATAATAAAACCAATAGGAACATGAGCCCACTGCTTCACTTGTTTGCCTATAAAATATCTTCCCCAGTCAGAGGCAATGCTGTGTGGACTTCCATGACGGTGAACTAGGCATTCTGTAAGTCTATGGATAGTAGTTTTGGCAGAAACATTATATGAAGTGAAGGCAAGTCCATAGCCAGAGTATGTGTCTATGCCAGTGAGGAGAAAGTGCAGACCCTTCCATAATGGAAGTGGTCCAATATAACCAACCTGCCACCAGGTCACATATTAATCTCTCCAGGGAATGGTGCCATACTGGGGACTCAGTGTTTGTCTCTGTTGCTGGTTTATTGGGCATTAAGCAGTGGCTGTAGCCAGATCCACCTTTGTAAGTAGGAGTCCACATCACTGAGCCCATACATAACCTCCATCCCTGCCACCATGACCGCTCTGTTCATGGTTGGCTGAAGAAGGGGCTTGGCCACTATCCAAACAAGGGGTCATCTTACCCACTTGATTATTAAGGTCATCTTCTGATGTCATCTTTTGGTGAGTGTTTCCATGGGAAACAAATATGTTTATTTCATTTGCCCATATAGAGAGATCTATCTACATCCTCTTCCCCAAATATCCTTGTCACTCATTTTCCAATCATGCTCCTTCCAAGTTCCTAACCATCTGATCATGAGTCAGTATACAGTCGCACATCTGGCCATTTCTCCTTCCAGGTAAAATTCACTACCAAGTGCACTGCCCAAAGTCCTGCCCATGTGACGATTTCCCTTCACCACTGTCCTTTAGCAATGTCCCAGAAAGGGGCTGGAATGCTGCAGCTGTCCACTTGTGGGTGGTGCCTGCATAGCGTGCAGAGCCATCCATAAACCAGGCCCTATTCCTCTCTTCCTCCAACAGCTGATTATATGGTACACCGCACAACACCGGAGGTGCATGCTGGAAAATAGAAGGCAATATAGCAGGCATAGGATCCATTGGTACCTGGGAAACTTCCTCATGTGATTTACTTGTACCATCTGGACCTGCCCTGGCAGAGTTGGGGGAGGCACTAAAGGAGCTGAAATTAAAGTGATATGGAGGTGCCTGCTTTGCTCGACAGGCATGGGAAGGAAGACATGTCAACTAGGGTCACCTCCTCACATTTAGCTCCAGTTGCTGCCACCAAGTGGCAGCTGGCTTTGTCTTTCCCACTCCACTGGAATGGCTGGCACAGATGGGTTTTCATGCTATGAAGCCACTGGATATTATCTATACATGGACTTCCCATTGCCAGCTCTGTTCCTTCACCCGTGTCTTAAAATCCTTTCTGCCATTCTCTCCACCTTCTCCTTCTCTTGTTCCTTCCCATTCCTCTAGAGACATCTTGAGTCCTCCTCAACTTCAGATTCTCTTTGTAATCTTCCCCTGCTTCCCTTCTGTTTCCATGCTGTCTGATCTCAATTGGAAATTTCATTCACTCCCAGAACTACAACTTCCTTCTATATTGAAATGAATCTCATGACTGTACCCATAGCCCTAATCTGCTTCCTGAGTGACCTAGAAGACATTTCCACCTTGATATTGCAAAGCTACTTTCAACACACCACTGAGAAAGCTCCTCCTGATCCCTAACCTGCTTCTCTCTCCCCTTTCCCACCATGAGAGGTGCCACGCAATGAAGAACTCTGCCAGGAAGCCTTGTATCATTCCGGATGCTGCTCTCTCCAGCTAGTTCCCACTTCCAGTCACACAGGAAGTGTCTGCTTGCAGCACCTTCCTTTCTCCACATCTCTGTCCTCGCTGCTTCAAACAAGGCTTTTGATGCCACCATCATCTCTGATGAACTTTGCAGCAACCTCTGGGAGGGCTTTTCAGCATGGCCCTGTCCCCATCCATGTGACCTCTGCACTGCAGTCTGAGGTGACCTCTGCTCCTTCCCCTCTGTGCTCTCTCGGCTTCAGTCCCTTGAAGGGGAATCCAGACCCTTTGTGTGAGGCTCTGCCTCACGTGTTCGAGTACCTAGCTTTCCAGCTTTCTCTTTTCTGACTCTTCATTTATAATGTAATTTTCAGGCACTCCGAAGGCCCGCCTTCCTAGGCTGAAGCACCACTGCGCTTGACCTGGACTCCCCTCCTGCACCTTCTCCTGGCTGACCCACATGCACCCACATGCACCCTGCAGGCCATCTGAGTCTTCCTCGAGCTCTTCCTCCTCAAGACTCAAGTGTGCATTCTTCATATCTGTTCTCGCAGCATCTTTTGCTTGTACTCATCACAATAAGTAGCACACACTTTGTGTTTAATGATCCATTTATTTCTTGTCTTTCTTCCAAGCTCCTTAGACAGAGATTGCATTTCACTCACATTTACAAGTTCAGTACGTCAAGCAGTGCTTCAAACAATGGTTTTGTGAATAAATGAATAAATATGGGAACATAGCCCGGGTTGGCCACAGAGCCCGATGCTCTCTGAGTACACTGCACACCTGGATCGCTCATTAAATCAGGGGTCAACAGGTCAAACCACACCCTAATTCTAGGACCCCAAAGGCTGTGGGAACCACCTGGGTCCCCGCCACCCAGTGACTCATGTCTCACCCAAGTTTCACTCTGAGTTGTCAAGTTCAAAACAGAAAACGTGCTTTCTGAGCAGCTTTAACCTCATATTTGCATCATTTCACTCCAACGTCATGTCTTTTCCTGAATCAACAACTACTTCCCAATTTTACTGTTTACAGAGGCATTTCACAGAAGGACATAGGTCACAAGCCAGTCTCCCCGCTTCCTAGAAGCCTCTTCCATGTGCTGCTCACCTCCTCGTCTGCTCTACACAATCTGCTCAACCTATTTGCAAGCAGCCTCGGACTCTGACTCTCACACACCCTTTCTGACTGCAAAGGGGCCTAAAAGAAGACCCACATAAATAGCTGAAGTAAACTTTCTGTTGTTTGTTTTCTGTTTTTATTTAAAGCCATTTGCAGCTATAGATGTTCTGCTAAACAGTTCCAGTATAACAGTGACTGTCAGTCCGTTCATTCAACAAATGTCTGCTGAACGCCAGCCACACGGTGGGCTTTGTTACTGGAATTTAAGGCAAAAAGATGAATGAGATTCAGGCCCAAGCTATAGGATGTCTGCCACAGGAAAGAAACTCAAGGAAAAGGAAAAAGAAAAGAAGTCCATGAAAACAAGCACCGTTCTCCCAGATGATTCAATATATAATTATATTTTTGTAACCTGGTCGTCTGTTTACATATAGGGAGTTATTGCACTATTGTACTGATCTTAGAATATTCTCACTAAAGAGAAATTTTGCACATGAGCAATTCCATTTTAATTCTTTTAATTATTTTGTTTTAATTCACTAAGACCTTATTATTATTTTTTATTAAAGAAAAGACAATCAAATATGGACATGTTATCCCACACAGGAGATTCAGGCTGGCCTGAACTCACTGTGGAGCCCGGGCCAACGTTGGACACATGGAGGTCTTCCTGGCTCAGCCTCCCAAGGACTGGGATTAGAGGTGTGTCCCAGCATGCTCCGCACTGTGGTTATATTCTTCTGTGTATGTGTATGCTTACATTCTTTATTCTTCCTCTCCCCTGAACCTCCTGGTTTGGACTGGAAAGAGAACTGCTGTTAGTGTTAAACAATATCAAGAGCTCTTGAATTTTCATTGATAAAGCAACTCAGAGAAAAACTATGGACAGTAGCCTTTTTCTGTAATCACAGCATCTTTGAAGGCTGAGATAGGACAATTGCAAGATCAGACTCTTAGTGAGTCTCCTGTTTTCAGCCTCCCAAGTGCTGGGAATGCACCACCATGCCCAGTCTCAGTTGTGCCCCAGGGGCAGGGCCAGAACAGCTTGCTGGGGGTCGAACTCCATTCCCCACATCCACCTAAGCAGGCACTTTAAAATAAAATATTGTTTTGATGATTGGATATATAGCTCAGCCAGGAGCCTCTAGATTCAATCTCCAATGCTGCAAATAGCTGATTACTGACTAAATGAATAAACCATAGAAGAAAGGAAAGGAAAGCTGGGAAATTCTAGATAAAGTTCTGCTTCCAATTTCAGCCTGAATTTTCTCTGTAAACCAAAATAGAATGGGGAAAATGTAGAAGGACATGCTCACTCAGGCCACTTTTTCCAATCTCACCTTCTGCAGGCAGAGGAGACACCTGATCAGCAGGAGGACAGTCACCCACCGCAGGGCAGTGAAGGCAGTGGCAGAGAGGACGCTCAGGTCAGCTTCCTCGCTTATCTATCCAAATGCACATGATAGAGTACATGGCGTAGCTTCCAGACTGTGCCACAGACGAATATCCTGATGGCACGTTTGAAAGCTGAAGCCAGGCCTGGTGACACACGTGTGTCATCCCAGCCTCGGAGGCTGAAACAGAAGGATGCTGCGTGTGTGAGGCATGTTCAAGCCCAGCCTGAACTATTCAATGAGACCATGTCTCAGAAAAACAGAACAAAACAAAAAAGCTGAAAACAAGTAGACAGTCTCTTAAATCATGAATTAAATAGGCAAATTTGCACTATTGTGCTCCATTCTGCTTTCATACATCTGAACAGTGCAGAGCTGCAGGTAAACTGCCTCTCGGTCATTTTCACCCGTAAGTTTCACAAACACATCTCTGTCCTACTCGCTGGCTCCACACCACACCACCATGTGGCCACATCTTCCTCAGGGTAGGGAACCATTGCTTGGCCAGTGGCCAAGCCGACAATCTCCACATCATTCTCACTTCTGTTTCTAGCATCCTGCAAAGCAATCTGCTTCCCACATGCAGGTCAACCTACTTGGAAACTGAGAGTTAGAATATCATCTGGTGAGTCGGCATCAGAGCAAGAAGGCAAAATTCTGCTGCCTGCATCCCAGCATCTAATGCCTGTCTTCCTTGTGCTTCCCTTTTCTAACTTATCCCACTTACAATGATCATTCTTCTTTTCTTATTTATCTTAGGGGAGGGTCTACCAAGGTCTCACTAGATCCGATTCATTAGTGATCCGCCTGTTTACAACCTCCTAAGAGCTGGGAGTACAGGCTCGAGCCACCACGCCATCTCAGTTTCAGTCTCAGCACACCCTGGGGGCAGGGCTGGCATGGCAGGCCCAAGAATCAGACCCTTAGCCCCTGCACCTGCTTGCAAGCATGTTAATCCACTGAGCTATTTGGCCAGCACTTGATCGTTCTTCTTAAGGGATCTTACTGTACACCCAGCCTGGGTTTTAGGGTACTACACACACACACACACACACACACACACACACACACACACACACACGACTAAGCACCATGATCCAAAGGAACACAATCACCAAGCAGCATATTAAATACTATGAAGAATTTAGACACTAAAATTCCTACGAATTCACATTCATTCAAGTATGAAAATATTTAGCACACATGATAAAATAAGGAATCGAAAGTAGGATTAAGGGATTATACATGATCAGCCATATCTGCAAAGAAAATTTCTAGAAATTAACACTATAATAATTCATAGTGAATTTAAACAGGATGAAGGCAGATCTGAAGTAACTATGTATGACACGGTATGTCAAGACAAACAAGAATAAATTATGAAATAGGAGGTGAAAGACTTGGAACAAACCTCTACCATCTGAGGAATATCAGAGCCCCAGAGCTCCAGAAGGTGTTTATTGAGAAAAGACGAAGAGGGAAACGTTAAAGCCGCTCTGACTGAACTTGTCAGGGTTGCTGAGAACCGGAGGTTTCAGATTCTGTCACCTGAGTCACCTCCAGCAGCATAAATTTACGTGACCTAGAAATATTCTAGGGAAACTGAAATCCACCGAAGAATTACAAAATGGAGGGCACCCTCCCCACTAAGAAGGGACAAATCTGTGAGTTTACACCCATTCATCAGCTGTGCAAACCAGCTACCTTCAAATATGAGGAGACAGTAACTGTCCATCAAATACCTTCCAAAATAAGCACAAAACTCAAACAGCTAGTGTAAACCAGCTTTGTAAGTCACTACCTATGGAAACACACTGCACAAATCTAAAAATACATTTTAAGAAGAATGGAAAAAATCAGGAGGAAATTTAGAGGAAAGAAAATATGATCAGAGGCACTAGTAGGAGTAAATCTAAACAGTGATGGCAAAAACTGGATTCATGATGAAATTCCCTAGTGGAAAGAATCATAAAAACAGAAGAGAAATTTAAATAATATCAACAATTATCTTTAGAAAGGAATTACGGAAATAAAACACATTAAATTGTATAGACAAGATACCATTCCTATATCCTCCAATCTGAATAACTCCTATAAAAATAACAATATGTAGCATATCTACTGCTGTAACTGTCCTACCATCCTTTTTTTTTTGAAACTCAGTTTCATTTTTAGGTTTAGCTTCTATTCTAAAGTAAATAAATAATTTTTAAAGCTGAGTACTCTCTATGTTCAGATCAGTAGATGGGCTAAGAAACCATACTTAATCTACTCAGAATAAAAGTAACATTTTTAAAGAAAAATGAAAAAAGAAAAATGAGAAAACAAATAGTATGCAGAAAAACAAAATTTACAAAATAACTTGAAGTACATTGGTAGCAACATAAAAATATAAACAGAATTAGAATATATATGAGAAAATATAAATATACTCAGAACAAGAGGCATACCCCAGACAGACAAAGAAATGGTTCTACATATTCATCTCTAAAGGTGAAAAAAAAAAAAAAAGACAAAGGCTGAAGGTAGACTGTGGAAGCCCTTGAGGTTACCAATGCTAAGAAAAAATTAATCATTTTTCCCCAAAGAGAAAAGTTTAAATGGCTTAGAGCTCTGTCTTCATGGCAATGTTTTCCTTTTATGATATTTTAGCATGAGGCCTCGATGCTCTCACCACCATTACAGACCACCCCACTCTGCCTCCAAATATAGTAAGCGGCCTGTCCTCCACATTAGAAGAGCTACATTCCTTCCCTCCTTGCTATCTTAAACGAAATCACCAATTATGACTTCTTTTGTTATTATTCCCTGGAAAACAAAAACCCACTGTCCTGATTAGCTGTTTTACCCAGACAAAATTTGCAGCTCATGTGACCAGAGGGCTCCTTTCATGCTGAGCCAGTCACGGTGGGCGTCCACATCCTGCTCCGTCCATGGCTATGACTGTCATTGGAGAACACAAAGTAGGAGCTGAGAAGCCTCTAGCCAGAGCCTTCACACTTTGCCTTGAGTCTGCCTTTTCTTAACTTTCTGAAACTTTGAACAGAGCTGAGGACAAATCCACTTCTAGACTCAGCAAACCTCTGGACTGGGGTAGACTGAAGGACCTGGAACACTCTTTGCTGATCTGAACTTACTTTCTGTATCAGGGACATCCTTTGCAGCCCTGGGACCGCACCCAATTCCTTCCTTATAGCAGCTTTACTTTTCCCAGCACCCATCCTAATGCCTGACTAATAGCATAATGTAATTTCCAGCCCCCTTGCATTCTAAGTCTATAAATAGAGCTGCCATTTTGTAAAATCCAGCCACCATGTTGTAAAACCCAGAAGCACTTATACTGAAGAACCAGAATGTTTGTTTCCTTGGTGACCATCCTGGCTTTGGCTTAAACAATCTTGTTGTCACTTAGGGTGCCTCAACTTGCTTTCCAGTTGATGGTACAGCCAAGTCAACTGGCTCAAAACAGAAGAATTGCCTGGTTGTACAGAAGCACCTCACAAACACCAGCAAGACCACATGCAAAGTATGTACTCAGTTGATCATTCCCTCAGCTGATTATTTTGCAACAGTTAATTTAATTCTATATATACCAAGTTTGTAGTCTCCCAAAGTCAAACGATGAAATTGGTGATAAAAGGAAGAAGTTAAGAGTAAGGAAAAGAAAAATAGCTCCTAGATTTCCAGCAAGTATGCAGTGTGGGTGGCCAGGTAGCCCCTTGATCCAAAGCTATTTATGGGCAGGCTCAGCCCAGGAATTCTCAAGTGCATGGTCACCTATCACGGCCAGATCTGTGGACTTAAAATGACGAATTGCAACTCAGCCTCTATAGCCTAAATCTTCAGCAGGTAGGGCTCAAACAAAACTGAATTTTAAAGAAAAAGTGGTTATTTTATATTTAAAGCCTCTTCAAACTCAGGTATCTCATAGGACAGGGCTGTCGTCCCTTTAGTAAGGCAGGGCTGTATTCCATGTTGCTTGAGAAAGTTCACTCTTGGTCCATGCTAGCTCACTGTGTGTTCTCATTTTAATTTTCATCAATACAGCTGATCACCCAACTCTATCTCAGACCACTTCTCTAACTAGTTGCCTTACAAGCTAACTAGATGAACTCTTGTCTTCACAAATTTATTCATTTAATCTCCATAGCAATCTTCCACTAGGCAAGTAATGCTAGTATATGCATTTTATAGACAAGGAAACAAGAAGCCCAAGGAAGTAATACAACTTTCTCAAGGTCAACAATAAAGCCATGGTTGTCTCACCAAGGCCATGTGCACCACAGGTGGAGAGAACTGTCAGCCCAGAACGTGGTGGCTCCCAGTGTCCAAGGCTCTGCTGTCTCCTCGGTGAGACCCCCAAGGGATCAGTGCGGGCTTTCCGGCCTGCCAGGGCTTCCGCAGGCTGGCGCCTTCCTGAAGCTGCAGGCCAACAGGGTGACCTTGAGCTTTATTTTCATAGCTCAGTTTGTTTGCATTCTGTGAGGAAGACACGGAAATTGGCCACACAGCTGAATTCTGTCCAAAGTTAAGGAAAGCCAAATGGCTGCAGGGACAAACTCCTGATGGCTTCAGGATTATGAGAAAACAGCAAATGTGAAAAGCACAAGGGAAAAACATCCTTCCGCTGTGAGCAGAGATGCAGAACAAGCGGGTGAGTAAGAGGAAGCGTTTGAAGGCAAGGTGAGGCGCAAATGCAGAAGCTAGGGAAGCACCTTCATCACTGAGAGTGGGTTTCCTCTCAGGCTGAGTTCTGAGAGCTGCAATCAATAGCCTTCCAAGAACACTGCTTTCTCAAAGGGTAAGGAGCCAATGCACTGAAGAGTTCTCGGCGGCTTGGCAAAGCATCTGAAGGGAAACGCCCCCTCCAAGATCAGAGTCAACATTCAGCTGAGTCAAAGGTCGCGGTGATTTCTTTAAGCTTCAGTTTTCTCACTTAAAACTAGGACAATGCCTTTATATGGTTATTGTGAAGAGGAAATAAAAATGTCTAGAAAACAAAAGATAAAGATTGCTTTTCATATGATGTAGGCTACAATAAAACCCTGCTACTTCCTGGTGGCCTCCGCATTGAACACAGGTGCAAGTCTAAGACACACTTCCGTGTGTGATCTAATTTTCCTAAAAATGCTATCACAGACATTTCAGAATGGCAGCAAAGTCAGTCCAGGTTAATGTATGTGAAAGCTTTTTCTGAAAGATTGCCAGCTGCTCTTGCAGGGAGCAAGAAATGTGAGGTGGATAAGCAAAGCATTTCTGTCTCAACATTTTCCCTTAGGAAAATCCACCTGGATGCTATGTCTCCATCAAGGGTGTCACCCTGCCCTAATCTCAGATTGCCTACTTGACCTGCACCTCCCTGATCTTATTCTTCTTTGAGGACAGGATGCCCCTAGAAGCCAGAGTCCTCTCCAGGATGACTTTCGAAAACTGCCCGGCCCTAAGATGGGTGGCAAAGTAACATCCAGACAGCCTCTACCCTGACTGTAATCTCATCTGCATGGTGAATAATCTGCCCCTCCCTGCACTATGACAGGTGACAATTGCCAGTTTGAATGCACCAAAGAATCACAAAAGGAAGCAACAAAGGTAGCATCTACATCCCCAGAAAATCTCCACCGGCTCGCAGAGAAGCAATGGATATTCCTTCCTGTTGTGAACCTATGTCTCTCTCTTTTTTCCCCATAATAATCTTCAGTGGGTTAAACTGATTTTGTCTCCCATTTTCTTATTCTTGGCCAAGAATAAAAATCTCAGTTGGAGCCCAAATCAGTGTGCAGTCTTGTTATTGGTTCCACCACCCCATCAGAGGAAGAAAACCAAGGATGAGATCAGAAATTAGTAGCAAAGCCACAATTCACTCTTCGTGCCCAGCCCTCCATAGAGAACACACGGCGCCCAGACAAAGCTCCATGCCAGGGCTTGTCACAAAACGCGGGACTGAAGAAGAGCAGGTAGAGGTCGTAGAACATATTATTTTCGGATTATTTTATTAACTGTGAGGTCTCATGGGATAATCACAGTACATGACTCAGAACAACCTTACCAGTTACAAAAACTAATACTTCAGTATCCTAATTTTATATAATGCAATAAATATTGCTGTATTACTGTGCCGTCGTCCTTGAGCATAACATTTTAATGCCTTGCTGTTCTGCAGATCCATTTATGAGGCCATCAAAATTTATACTTTTTGGAACTTCATTTTCAATCTCTATAATGGAAAGTGACATCAGTCACTCTGGCAACATGCAAGACTACGAATGACGCCTGATAATGTTTAATTTCCAGGAGGATCTTTCTGCTGATACAACTGTTACTGGAGCTGTTGGATATGCTTTATGGGTGGTGACAATTTTGTCAAATTGTTTCAAAATATCAATTGTATATCCAGAGCTGATGACTCTCTCACAGAACATTTTCTTTCTAAAAAAATATTTGACTTTTCATACGATCGGTTTCATCAAAATCTGAATTGAGTTTAAGATATGAGCCAGTCATAGTGGAGCAGGCCTGTCTTCCCAGCACTAGCGAGGCTGAGGCAGGAGGACCACCAAGAGTTTAAGGCTGGCCTGAACAGACTCGGAAACAAAAATAATAATAACAATAAATGAATGTACATTTGTATGTCTGTGTCTCTGTTGGAAAGGTACTATTCTAGTCTCCCATTAAGGGGATCATTTGCCTTTTATTGTTGAACTATAAATATTCTCTGTGTATTCTGAATATGAAACACTAGTATAGACCTTATTGTTATTAAAGTATCTGAAACTGCTGATAATTTTATATCTTAGTGACATTTTCTCCTTTCTCCTTTTGTTTCCCATCTTATTTTTTCCTTTCCTTTCTTTTGCTTTCTTTTTTCTCTGGTAATGGAAATTTACTATGAGCTACAACCTTAACCTTTTTTATTTTTATTTTGAGATAGAGTCTCTCTAAATTTCTTGGGTTGCCCAGTCTGGGCTCTAACTAGGTATCCTCCTGCTTCAGCCACCCAGAATGCCCAGCTAATCTTTTTTTTTTTTTTTTTGCATGTTTTTGGTACTGGGTCTCACTACACAGCTTGGACTCATAGCAGTCTTCCTGTTTCAGCCTCCCCAGCACTGGGATTACAGACATGCACCACAATGACTGGTTTTAGTGGTCAGTTCAGCGGGCCTGGGGCAGGCTGGTATGGCATGCAATACTGGGGACTGAACTCAGGTCCTTGCACTTGCCAAGCAGACACTTAAACCCCTGAGCTATCTCCCTGGCCCCAACTAATCTTAATGGTTTCCAAATGGCTCAGCTTCTGATAGCAGAGGGAGAAGTGCTTGCCTGCTTATATCTCGTGGGAAGTGTGCATGCAGCCTGTTCTGAAACCACACAAACATTAACCCAGCGATTCTCTCATAAAGTAAGATCAAATGAGATGTAACGGCTCTGAACCAGCAGAATGTGGGCCTCACTCACATCTGTAATCCATCAGTCCACAAAACACCAGGTAGGAGAGAAACAGTTTACTCTAAGTTAAAGAATGGAAAATAACAATACCCGTAAACCAATGCAACAAATAACTGTCAGGACTTGCCGCTGACAGACAGGGTGGGGGACGCAATGACGTGTGTTTGAACTGCCCACGCTAAGTGTGTTTCCTGTGGTGTCATCATTTGTTTCAGCAGATTTCTTATGCCCACTCCCTGAAGCTCAGGGAGGGGGGCCACTCAATATAGAAGAATTCACCTGCCCTTTAGCACCTCCCAACCCTTGTGGCTCTAGGGAGTGAATCACAGAAGACAATTTTTCCATAGTGGTGGTGGAGGAAGGCTTAGGGTGCCTCAAGGGAGAGACACCCCTAGACCCCACAGGTGTGCAATTCAGATAGGGCTTACTGAAGCACAGGTTGGGGCACTGTCACTGCTGCATGACTCCCGAGTCCTAGATCTTGAAAAATAAGTTGAGACCCACTGGAAGGAAAGTGACTGCTGTGAAACCATCCCAAGTAGCTTCTACAAAAACTGGAGATCCAGGCCACCCCCTATGCTGCTTTTTATATAAAGAGAGTCTCTAAGAAGGGAGCTAAGCTCGAATTGCTTTTTATCTTATATTTTGAGAAAAGGACTTAAGTTGCTTGTCAGGCTAAGCTCTAATTTGTGTCCCTCCTGCTTCAGCCTCCCAGAGGGCTGGAATTACAGACCTGTGCTACATGCATGGCTTCATGGTCAGCTCACTCTTCTGTCTGCTTCTCAGCTTTTGTTCAAGCTCCCAGGGTTTTCCTCTGAGTTTTAAAATCATATTAAGTTCTGACAATTTAAAAAGCATGCCTGGAAGAAGTAAGAACAGGAAGGAGAGGAAAAGGCATTTGAAGGTGCAGATGGGTTTTGCAGCTGGGAAGGAGGAACATTAGCATTAGACACAAGGAAGCGTCCAGCGCAGAGCCTGAGTTTCCTTGCCCACAAAGGTCACTGTCACTGCAGTGTGAATAAAATCACGAGAAAGACACCATGTTGCTGAGGAAGTTAGTCGTTTCCTCCCTCCAGAAAGGTTCTCAGCTTGGCAATGTCTCCCTTCCACTAATCCAACTCTCCTTGCAAAATGTCATTCTGCTTAAATTTCCATAGCTCTACCCTTCTCTTAGGCACCTGGGATTTCCGGAACAAAGCTGTTGATCAAGTGAGCCCATGAGGTGTGGAGGAGGGCCAATTTATTACTCTGGGTTCCCAAGTGAATTAATTTCAAAGAAATGCCAGGCAATTTCTTTCCATGCTTGGCTTTTTTGCTGACTTCTGGTTATCTCCAGGCATGAAGCAATATGGTCAGCTCCCTCTGGGTTCACCAAGAAAGGAGCCTGAAGCAGAGGGACCCTTTGGGGATCAGTGAAGGAGATGTGGCTTGTTTGTGAGTGACTTCTGCGGAAGAAGCTGCTATTTCCCAACCTTTCCCTCTGGGCCAGCTTCCTCCCAGGCACCAGAAGACATTAAAGAAATCACCTGCAGATAGAATGAGAGAAAGGGCAGGGACACTTGAACCTAGCCAATGTCCAGACCCCATTCCTCTCCCCTGTACATATAGTCAAGGTCACACAGGAATTTGAGAGACAGCAACCTTATAAGAGGAAACTTAAATGCAGGGCAGTCCATTATTTTGTGGACTTAAGAGACATCACAAAACCTGCTGGTGAGCACCAGTCGCACTCAACATAGCAACTGTGTGTTTGCAAAGAAGGAATCAATTTCATGACTTTTTTTCTTATACTGAGACACATATGTGGGCTCTTTAATTACATGTGATCTCAAGTGTTTTACTCAAAGCATTCAAGAAACTAAGGATTGACTCTTAAAAGAAGAATAAATCTATTTCAAAAAATGTTAATGGGGTTCCTTTGGTCCACAGTGAAATTAAGCTAGAAATAACAAAAAAGATAATGATTAAAATAAAAAACCGAAGTGTTTGGGAATTAAGCAAGACACTAGTAAATAATACATGAGTCAAAACAAAAATTTCAACAGGAATTAGGAAGCATTTTCAATAGACTGATAGTCACAGTACAATATTATTAATTATGTTATCAGGTTAAAGCAGTATTAGAGGAAAATTTCCAATGAAATTAAAAAAATAAAATTTAAAGTAAAAAATAATAATTGCAAGAACAGAAAATTATGAAGTAGAAAACAAAACGAAGTATAGCAACTAGAAGAACTTCCAAAATACTGATTCTTTTTTTTTCAGAACCGGGAATTGAACTCAGGCCCTTGTGCTTGCCAGGGAAACGCTTATTCTACTGAGCCATCTCCCCTAAAACATTGATTATTGAAAAGATATTAAGTTGGAAATCCTTGAAAGAGTAAGAAAGATGGTGAGAGGGAGGGAGAGAAAGAAACAGAAGAAGAAATAGATGGGAGAAGCTTCAGATGTCACATGACATACAGGACGAAGCCAATCGTTTGAAATTTCCCAAATGCCCACAAGAGTAGGACAGATCAAGAAGCTGTGGCTTTTTTCTACAGCAACAAAGTGACTTAACTTCTGCTACATCCATCAACACAAGCAACTGACACAAGCCCAAGTCCAAGAAAAGGGGGCCTGACCCAGTATAGCGCCTGCCTAACCCTAAATTACTACTAAGTTATAAAATAGGGGAAACCCTCTCTGATAATGGGAATCCGAGCAGCGGGTTTACCAAGAGAGGAAGAAGGGTTACTGAATGACAGGAGATACAGAAGGGGATTTGGGGTCTTGTAATGTTCCACGTTTGGGTCTGCATAGAGCTTTTGGGTAGGAGTGTTTATGTTGGAAATGTCAAGGAGCTGTGAATTGTGATTTGTGCATTTCTATGCGTGTGTATTGCAATTTAAATACTTATTTCAAAAATAGTAGATGCTTGGTTCAGAAGAATTGGAGGAAGAGTCCATCCTGATTAGTAGATGCCTTCACAGTCATCAAAGGATTTTTAGAACAGTAAAAAACATAGACTATCCGCAGTTTCATATATAGAACAAAGGAAGAGCGAGCACACAGTTTTGGGCAAAAAAAAGATCCTCAAATTGAATCTTTCTTTTATCATCTGAAAGTTTTATAACTCTGAGCAAGTCACAGAAGCTCTTTGAACCTCTTTTCCTTTATTTACATAATGTGGATTCTACTGCTGATTTCTGCTGGTCTATGGAGGGGAGCAGTTGACGTTTAATTTTTTCTTGTCCTTCTTAAGTAATTTTTATCACCTTTTTAAATAAATTTTGTGGGTCTATATCTGGTAATCTGAACAACTAATTTGAAGAGAACGTTATGCAATACAGTAACCATTGTCAAGTTCCTATTGTTTCGTTTGGTGAAGTTCTGTGTCATTTTTAGTGTTTGTTTTTGTATTCACTTTAGATAATAATAAAAAAACACAGCATGAATTTGTGGAAGAATTGAATATTTACGGCCTGTAGTTGGTGCTTCTGTAATCACCAGTATACTTCACACTGCAGCAGTAGATTTCCTGCAGCAACATTCCAAGCTATTAATTCTGTGAGGCCAGGTCCCTCAGTCTTTCCTAGTACTTATGTAATCACTCAGAGTTCTCAAATCCAAACCAAACCAAAAAGGGATAGGGATGAGTAATATCCTTTTGTGGTCTTATGAAGTCTGGCTTTAACATCCGTAGGGCTCAAGGAAGGGGAAAAGGGCTCTGTGTTGGGAGAAGGGAATGAATATCACATGGAAATATCTGAGTTCAAAGGTGTCCATTGAGGAAATGAGCTTTGAGGCAAAAGTCGCATCCGACTCTGGATGCCTTTCACAATGAAAATAAAGAATTTTTGTTCACAGCGGTTTCATGTGCTACACCCACATGCTAGGAAATCAATTCAAGAATAGTTGAGCATCTATCTTTTGACTATCCTATAAAAAAGCAAAGAAAACCTTTAATTTGGTTCTTTTTTGTTGTAGTTTTGTGACATTCATGAAGAAAAGGTCTTTCTCTAGCGTAATGTCTCCTCCAGTTCTTGTGTGGAGACAAAATAATTTTTCCCAGGGGAATTTCAAATGGAAAACTTGACAACTACAAGACCTTTGATGGGGTGCTGGGGAGATAGCTCAGTAGAATAAGCCCTTGCCTGGCAAGCACAAGGGCTAGAGTTCAATCCCTGGTTCTGAAAAAAAAAAAAAAAAAAACTTTTTTATGTAAAGAGAATCTGCTGAAGTTGTTTCCTGCATTATTTTTTTTCTCTTAAATGCTAAATTTACCCAGGCCTTTGAAATAAATAAATCTCAATTCTCAAAAACCAATGACACACTTTAAAAAAAAAAAATACAAAAGCCTCCTAGTCACTTTTGAAGTTATTTTATCACTTTGGCCTTGACTTCACTCAGTAGTGTCTTAACATGTGTGTTGGATGTTCCTGTTCTTACTTTCACTCCTATAATAAAGAATGTTTGATTAAAGCTGAGTGGCCTGGCGCACACCTGTCATCCCTAATCCACAAGCAGGAGTGTTGCAAAGTTAAGAAAAGCCTGGGCCACATAACAAGACCCTGACTGAAAATAAAAAATAGGAAGAGGTGGGAATGTAGCTCAGGCATAGAGCCCAGTACCACACACACACACACACACACACACACACAAATCTGGGTCATAAAGGCTCTCCTATCACTTCACCAAATCCATAACCAACTTTTTGGTTTAATTTGGCACACGTTTCCTAAATACCTATCATGTATAAATATTCCAGATGCAGACCAGAGGCTGGGGTTAGCTGACAAGTGGGAAAGAAGGGGGACGATGCATGCCTTAAATGGTGCAGAGGTTGGCGTGTGAGAACAGGTGTATGCGTAGTTTGTCACCAGGAATGATTTACTTATCTTCTCCTGGAAAGTGGAGATTATCACTTTTCAGGAGAAGATAAGTAAATTTACTGTCTCTGTAAAGAATGCAACAGGAGCCAAGAGTGGGGGTGTGGAGTACTATAATCCCAGTACCCTGGTAGTCTGAGGTAGGAGGGTCATACATTCCAATGCAGCCTGAGCAACTCAGTGACTAAGCAAGACAGACCTTCCTGGGAAATACAGCTCAGAAGGAACTGGGGACAGAGTTCAACATAAACACCCTGGGTTCACTCCCCAGTACAGCAGGTAGGGAGAGAGGAAAGAGGAAGAGAAAGAGGAAGAGGCAGAGGCAGGGGTGGATAAAGAAGGTGAGGATGAGAAGGAGGCAGAGGAAGGAGATGGAAAGGGAAGGACAAGAGAAAGGAAGGAGAGGAAGAAGGAAACGACACTTTATCATTCATCTGTATTTGATTAAAAATACCTTGACAACCTGTACGGTTTGTGTCTAGTTGTCTCCTCAGCCCCGAGCCTCATGCAGTAGTGGGGCAGGCTCCTAGCGTTCATGGTTCATCCAGGATCCAGTGCTGGGATCCTGGGTGTGAGTGCTGCACCTGCCCAGGGGCCAAGAGCCTGAATACAACGCAGGGAAGGGAGAGGGGCTCACCCTGCTGCCACGGCCTCTGCTCCTTCCCTTGCTCTGTGCTGTTTTCCACACCAGAAACCGCTGCCCTCTGCCAGGTGCTGCCCTGCCTTGGAGCCAACCAAGTACGGACCGAAACCTCCACCAACTGAGAGCTGAATCAACCTTTCATTCCCTCATTTTGGAGTTGGATATTTTGTCCCAGCAATGAGAGGAAAGTAAGTGAGATACAACCAAAGAATAAGATCCAGGCAGTATGGGGGAAAACCTCACAAGTACTTATAAATATGCTTAAAATGTAAAGAAATATTTTTTCTGTTGGTTGTGTTTTCTATTTTCTCTTTAAATTCTTTTGGCAGTTGGCTGTGATCTGCCAAGGCATGGCTTGTCGGGGGCCAGGGGTTCATGTGCTGTGACCTGTAGGCACACATTTTTCTTACCTTTTTTGGGAAATTTTCTGCTATTTCTTCTTTTTTTGTTTTTCAGTACTGGGAATAGTACTACTGAGCCATATCTGTACCCCTTTTTATTATATTTTTTTCTTTTAAGAAACAATGTTATAAAGTTTTCCAGGCTAGGATTCAAATTTGTGATCCTCCTGCCTCAGCCTCCCTCAATGCTGAGATTAAAGATGTCTAACAAGTTTGCTACTTACTTTTTAAATAGAGTCTCAGCATTATCTGTATCACTATGCTTCCTTCCTTCCTTCCTTCCTTCCTTTCTTTCTTTCTTCCTTTCTTTCTTTCTTTCTTTCTTTCAATTTTTTAGACATAGACTCACTATATCATTCAAGCTGGAGCTGAATTCACAGGGTAGCTCAGGCTTGGCTCAACCTCATGCCAGGATGAGAAAAAGCAACGCTGACAGGAAAAAGGTGAGGATCATGAGGAAAACAAAAGACAGCCACGGGGGCAGGGGCAGTTCGTCCGTCCAGGGTGAGCAGCTGTGCGGTGAAGGGGGCTTTCGGCCACGACCTATCTGAGCGCAGTAGCCTTTTGCATCCAGAGCCTTTGTACATGAGAAAAGAGGCAGGAGGACATGAAGCACCCTCGAGTCTCTCAGTCTCTGTCAACAGGAGCAATGAGACAGTGACCCCTAGCCGTGGGTCAGCAGGGCGCCTTCTCTCACCATGGGCTAGCAAGGGGCTTTCTTTCCTACCTGGTCAGTGTGCGACCTATCAGCCTTTGGATTCCTTACATGCCAGGAATCCTTTGGTACAGGGTGCTTAGGGTAACTGCCTGTGACCACACCACACAGACATCATGGATCTGGAAAAGGGTGCTAGGATCCTGCCACCAGAGTGGCTCTTTCTCGAGCTTTATGATTTTCACCACTGGGAGCTTTGGGGGGTGGGAAATAACCCTCCTAGGGCAACTGATGAGAATTTCTGAGAGTGACAGGCAGGAACTGGGCCGGGAATGTTTTCCTCTTTTCTTTCCTTCCTTTTATTTTCTCTTCCTCCTCTGCCTCTTCATTCTTCTTTGTCCTCTTTTCCCTTTTATGCTTCCTTTCTCTTCATCTTTTTCTCTCCCCCTCTCTTTTTCTTTTTTTCATTCTTTTAAGCTGTCCACAACATTAAAATCTGCAGTTGAAACTAAGAACGTTTGCTTCATTCTGCCCTACTACAATTTCAGAGGCTCAGAGTGAAGCCAGTTCCAAGAGATGTTTGAGGGAGGCAAATGAGGAAACAGAATTTTTGGTATGCTTTCTCTCCACTACCTTTGAAGATTTTTTTTTCTAAACAGAGGAGACAGAGAGAGAGAGACAGAGACAGAGACAGAGACAGAGACAGAGACACAGAGACAGAGATTGTGCCATATTGAATGACCTAACATTGCTTGTCTCACATCTATAGTTTCTCTTCTAAGCTGAGATCATAAATCAGTTCACTGTTTTGTTACAAAATAACTTAGACACAGTGTGCTTAGGGGACCAGGATGTTTTCTTGACCGAATTCCAATAGCTCACAGTGTTATCTCCTGGGCAGACACGTTTAGTCAGTTTGAATGACCTGTTCTGTGAAATGGGAGCTTAACTTTGCTAATTATTGAAGTCTTTTCTAACTGTGCATTTCTGATAATTCCATAATGAAGAAAATATAAGAAGACTAACTCTTTAGCACAGCTGAGGCAAACGACGTACCAAGTCCTGATACATATTTGGATGCTACTGCAGCTGCTGCTGCTGGGTTGATGTGTGTGTGTTCCTTAGCTGTGTCTGCACCTCAAATGGAAAAGAAGATGGCCTGATAGCGCTTACATCTCCCCGGAGTGAGCTTGTGACTCAGGCCCTGGAGGTCACACAGAGCCAAAGAGCGAGGTCTCTGAGATATCTCTGTTAGGGCTACAAAACGATCAAGTGACCCTGTGAGGTTCTGGCCTCTCGCAGATGATTCCTCATCTCTAACACTGGGTAGCCCTAGTGCCCAACCCAGAATGGTGTGAGAGTCCAGTGAATTAAGGAAAACTGATGCATCTGGTACCTGCTGAATCAGTCAGTAACTCTAGTTACTGTTATTACGTAAATTTAAAAGTGAACCCTTCCCAACATCCCAGAACTGATGTTTGCAGCACAGTGGTGAGTGGAGAGTACTCAGTGGAGGAAGGATGACCTTCGGATCACATTTCTTGGCAGGTCAATGCAGGACAGGGTCAAGGGCACTGCAGAGTGACCAGCAGCTAAGGTGAGCTCTTTTCATTCTGGATAGCAGGGTCTGTTCCAGAGCCCCCTTTGCCCGTGTCCTTGAACAGTACAGGAGCCTAATAGACTAAAATCTCTGAATTCTAGCATCAATTGTGCCTTTGGCACCCCTTCTCCTGCTTCCTAGGCCCCCCTGACTCACACAGGATCTGGGGCCCTTTTCCATCAAGGAGTGGGTCCTCCCCACCACTTCTAATCTGAGCTGATGAATTTGAGAGCCACGTGGAAGCAAATCTCTTCTCAGTCAGTCAAAGCAGCAGCCCTGCCAAGACCCCGCAGGCTGAATCATCCCACGGCAGTTCCAAAGTGCCGCTCCCCAGAAATCACAGCCAGACCTGCAAACGTGCTGTCTGTGTGTCAGGAGATAAAAGACACCTGGGCCAAGTCCCGTGGTTGTCATGACAGCCGAGTCTAAAATAGACTCTCAGACACAGTGCTGTTTGGCTGCCTCTGACCTACATGGAAGCACGGATATTATTCATGTTGGAAAGAAAGCCATCTTCTGTGTGATACAGGAGGATATCTGGAAGGCAGGCCATGGATTCGCTCCACGGGGATATCAGAAAACTTGAAAGGAGCTCTGACATTGTGAAGATGATAATAGTTTGTACTTCTTGTAATAACACCCTTGTGCAAGGTGACATGGGCATGCTTAGTTCCCACCTGATCAAACACTGGGAATGTGGTCTCTACAGTGAGGAACGGGAAGGGGTAAAGGGGGCAGTAATGCACAGTCTTACCTGCCCATCCTTTACTGCTCCATTCACTCACCCAAAGACAAAGAATTAGAAAGCCAAAGAGGCTGAAGGGAGGTCTGTGGGTAAGAATCAATTAAGAAATAAGATTTTCTTCTTTCTCAACTCTCCTGAGTTTGCTCTACCCACCACAGTTCTGCAGCTACTCGTAACATTTTTTTTTTTTTTATGAGTAGTCACCTTTGGAAGACTTAGAATGAGAAATGATGTGAGATGGAGCACTCATAAATTGTATATCAGTGACATGTTGAAAACATTTAGGGAATGGGGATATAGCTCAGTGGTAACACAGTGCCTGCCTGGCAAGTACAAGGTTCTGAGTCCAATTCCCAGTAAAAAAGAAAGAGAGAGAGCGGAAGGAAGGAAGGAAGGAAGGAAGGAAGGAAGGAAGGAAGGAAGGAAGGAAGGAAGGAAGGAAGGAAGGGAGGGAAGAAGGAAATACTTTGCATCTGTTTATTAAATACTTTCTTTAAGTTATTTGCATCTCTTTTACTTTTAAATGCAGCCACTTAACTTTATCAAACTATGTATATGTCCTATATTATGAATAGATGGATACATGTTAGATAGTGGATGATCATTAAACAGTTAAATAAAACTACATCATAGAAACTGAAATAAAAAAAAGAGAATAAGAGAGGAGGGGAAGAGGCAGAGCCAAGAAGAGAACCAGTCTGAACACGCACTGCCTGGACGCTGAACCTGGGCCTGTCACTGCCAGAGCGCTTTCACGGTGCCTACTGGCTCTGCCTATCACAGGGTATTACTAAGCGCACGCAGTGTATCTTAATTCTTGTCATCTTTTCCTCCCTCCCTGCTCCTTTCAACTCTTGGTCCTCTTACCACTGGCAAAAGCTCTATTTTCATTATTTCCCCCTTTAATTCTTTTTTCAGTCCCCTTCCCCTCCTCTCCTCTCCCTTCCCCTTCCTCCATCTTTTGTCCCCCCCCCCCCATCATCCATCAGAAAGAGAGGAAGGGAAAGAATAGGGAGAGAAACAGAGAGGGAATGAGGAAGAGAGAGAGGGACAGAGGAGCAGACAGGAAGGAGTAGGAACAACTTACTATGAACAGGAAGCATAGAAAAAATGCCCGTCTGCTACTGCTGTTGTTTATGACCTTGATCACGTTACTAACCACTTTCAATTCTCCTATCTGTCCCGTGAGAATAAAAGACATAAATTTTACCTTAGAATTACTGTGAAGACTAAGCATTCAGGACAAATCTTTATTACTACAAAATAAAGCCCAAATTCCTTTTCCTTACACTCAAGTCCTTCATATTCTGTGGCACCAACTTCAGACTCTTACCTCAGTCATTTCATGTAAGGATCAGATGAGTTTCATGACACGAAGCACAAGTCTTCCAGGGTCGCCCCTTCTGCTCGACCCTGGAAGACCTGTGCTCCCCGTCACCATCAATGTGGATACCAACTCACCGGCTGCTCAAACCACGAAGCCAACGGTCACCAGGAGTTCTCCTCCTGTCATCTCCCTCTGTCCTGACCAAGACACCCCTCAGGGTGTCTGCTTTGCTCCCTCCTTGCCTCCACACCTCCCGTCTGGACTCCCGATGGCCCTGGGGGCTCCCCAAGCATCGCACCTTGTCATCTCACACCTCTGGCAGGGGCGGCCTCCTAGAAGCAGAAAGCAGACCACACTAACCCTTGTCCAGTGGCTTCTCTTTGATTAAAACTCATCCTCACCTGTCCTACTGCAACCTTGGCCCATCTGTGGCTAACTCTCCCATCGCTTTCTCCCCAGAGGAAACCCTGGTCTCTGAAGAGTGAGTCTGGTTTAGAGCAGCTTTTACCCTGTCAATTTCATTGCCTGGGACTTTCCCCCTGCCCTATTCTTTTTCTTTCTGACATTAGGATGGAAACTAAAGCCTTCACACTGAGCCATATCTCCAGGGCTTTTGGTGTTTTTTTCTTTTAATTTTGAGACAAAGTCTCACTAAGTTTCAAAGCTGACTGAGCAGGACTCAGACATAAGATGAGCCTGGCTTTCTTGGTCAGTCTTGGCTATCTCCCTAAATGTCACCTTTCATGAAGTCTTTGTCTGACTCACACAGGAGCCGTGTGACACCCCCTCCATCTCTATCATTGTACTTCTTTTTTCTTTTTGATCCATAAAATGGGAGAGCACTTTTCCTCTGGAGGAAAGTGTCTTCTCTGTTTGTAACTTCAGCCTGATTTATAGATATAGATATAGATATAGATATAGATAGATATATAGATATAGATATAGATATTTATATATATATATCTATATATATAGATATAGATATATAGATATATAGATATAGATATAGATATATATCCATGCTTATAGCAGAACAATTTGTCATAGCGAAATCCTGGGAACAACCAAAGTGACCATCACCCAAGGAATAGATGAAAAAAGATGTGGTATTTTAAACAATGGAATGTTATTCAGCTATAAAGAAAGACAAAATTGAAGACTTCATAGGTAAATGCAACTAGAGGCTCTACTGATAAGTGAAATAATTCAAACTTACATGTGTAAATATCATACTGTCTCCCTACCGTAAGAACCTGAAAGAAGAAATAAAGCCTGAAAGGCACAACAGGTACAGTACAAGGGAAAGAAATGGAACTTAGGGACTCAACAACAAAGATGAGAGAAAGGAGAGAAGATAGGAAAAGAGGTAGGTGGAGGCTTCTAGCACGACTGTCTATTAGAGCTGCTTTCAGCTTACAAGCACATGCTACCCAGTCTTTTAGCTTTGCACAAATTGGATTCTACAGTGTACATTTGCTTCTTCCCTGCTTTCTTCAATTAATCATTTGTTATAATGTAAGTCAGAGATCTTTCTCTATTTGCTGCTAAAGCTGTCCCACTCTTTTAGAGGATAGTGCATTATTGATATTATGGGTTATTGCAGTTATTAATTGGTTTTCTGCTGGTTGGCACCTAGTTGTTTTTTTTTGTTAATCTTCTTAGTTCCAGAGTAAATAAAGATGCTGCTGATAATGGCTTAGAGTTTTCCTCTCTGTGGAAAATGCATCGGTAAGCAAGGGATGTTCATTCTGTGGTCTCACACAAAATTTTGCAATTTTGTGTGAGAAATTTTGATAGTATATTGAAACTTCCATCAGCAATTCATAATAGTGTATGTTGCTCCACATTGCCTTCTTATCAAAATTTTTGCTTTTGCCCATCTGATAAAAAATGTAATATAATAATGCCTAGTAATGTTTTGATTATTATGGATGAAGCTGAATACATTTCTACATATTTGAAAACCATACATATATGTAAGTTTTTGTGAATTAGTCCACCATACAACTTTCCTATTAATTCCTTTTTTTATTTTTTTTTTATTTATTTATTTTTTTTTTTTTGTCTTTTTGAGACAGGGTCTCACTATGCAGTTCAGGCTGGCCTTAAGCTGACTTTGTAGCTCAGGCTGATCTCGAACTCACAACAATCCTCCTGCCTCAGCCTCCCGAGTGCTGGGATTATAAGCATGCGCCACCACGCCCGGCTCTAATTCCTTTTTTTAAACACTTCTTTTTTTATTTTTGTTTTATTGAAGTTCAAATATCGATGAGACAGTTTTAAGATAACTTGACAAGATGGATTTCATAAATTAATACATTTCAAACTGTTTTCATAATGTTTTGGTATCATAAAAGGTGTGTACATGATATTATACTTACAGACATTATTATACCGTATGTCTCTTATCAGAAAATTAAGAGACTGTAGCTATTCGCGTATCTTATTTTTTATACCTGAATTACATCAAAGATTCAATAATTAATATTTTCTACCTTGTTATTTTCCTAGTGGTTGTCCATTGTACTAGAAGTCAATGTAATATCCTGTCCAACCACCATTAGTGCAAATCTTGCCTCTCATAGAATTATTTAGAAGCACAGCGTTATCAATCCCAACTGTACTGTCCATACACACACATCATGATTCTTCCTTTCTACATCCCTTCTTGCTCTACACCTGTCAGAGATGGGCACTCCATTATCATTCAAGTAATTTAGGTGCCTGAACTCATCGACACAATCCATCACAGTCCAGCATTCCACAACAATAGTGAGTTACCCAAAGAAGTTGTCGACCATAGCCATTTACAGCTCAACTTAATATTATGGTCCCACAATGTATACTTCATTTTTATACTTTTCTGCTGGATGGTTAAGACCTAGATAGAGCAAGACTTATATACCAATACATGTACTTTATATTTCTTATGAGGTCAGTGAAGTCCCCTCAAGGTTTATCTTGTAGTCCTGTACCTTATTCTGTAGATCCTTTGTCTTTTTTTTGTTGTTGTTTTGTTTTTTGTCTTTTTTTGAGACAGGGTCTCACTGTGCAGTTCAGGCTGGCCTTAAGCTCACTTTGTAGCTCAGGCTGGTCTCGAACTCACAACAACCCTCCTGCTTCAGCCTCCCTAGTGCTGGGATTACAGGCATGCGCCACCACGCCCAGCTGCTGTGTCATCCATGTGGATAAGTCACGGCCAATGCTTGACCAGTTTGCTCTCCGGGAGAGCCTGAGAGAAAGTTTCCTCTCCATGGAGCTAAACTGAGTTTCATGATGTTGCAGTACAGATTCTCCTATGTCCTGAGTCTTCGCTGACCTTGAAAGGCTAGGACCAAAATGTTGGCTGGACTTCTGGCTCTTCTATTTCTCCAACATTGATCTGTGAACTTAGGTTGTTAACCATCCAGAAGAAAAGCTGATTAGTATCCTGCAGCTATGCCATTCACTTTGCCTTATCTGACTCAATTGATTTTAGTTATTGTTGTACGTTTCCATTTGTATTTCTGCTTTTCACTTCTTATACTAGGGAGACTATACGATATTTACACATGTGTGTCTGGTTTATTTCACTTATGAGTATATGTTCAAGTGGCATCCACTTCAGTATAAATGCTTCATACTTATCATTCTTAACAGCTGAGTAATACTCCATTATATAGAAATACCACATCTTTCTCAACCATTCCTCATGTGATGGACATCTTGGTTGTTTCCAAGATTTTGCTATCACATATTGTGCTGCTATAAACATAGGCACATATATATCACTATGATACAATGTTTTCAGTTCCTTTGGGAGAATTCCCAGTAGGGGGATAGCCAGCTTGAATGGGATTTCTAGTCTTACTCTTTTGAGGAGTTTCCACACTGACCTCCACAATGACTGTGCCAGTCTACATTCCCACCAGCAGTGGAGAAGTGTTCCCTTTTCCCCACAACCTCTCCAACACTTGTTGTTGGTTGATTTCCTTATCATAGCCATTCTTTCTGGAGTGAGACGGTATCTCAGTGTTGTTTTTATTTGCATTTCATGGATGACTAACGATGTTGAGCATTTTTTCATATATTTATTCACTTCTTTAATTTCGTCATCTGAGAAGTGTGTATTCATTTCAGATGCCCATTTCTGAATTGGGTCTTTAAATTTGAGGGCCCTGTTATATCTTAGTTCTTTACATATTCTAGACAGTAGTCCTCTATCTGATTGCTTATTAGTTAGGATTTTTTCAAAATTTGTGGGTTGTCTTTTCACTCTGTTGACAATTTCTTTTGACATGCAGAAGCTCCTTAAGAAGAGTTGATCCCAGTTGTTGATTCTTTCAAGTGCTTCCCGTGCGAATATATGTTTGTTCATGAACTCTTTACCTACCCCATATGTCTTCAAGAGTTCTTCCTACTTTCTCTTCCAGGAGATTGAGTGTTTCTGTTTTAATGTTTAGATCTTTAACCCATTTTGACTTTAACTTAGTGCATGGTGATAGAGCTGGGTCAAGTTTTAGTTTTCGGCATGTAGAAAGCAATGTTTTCCAGCACCATTTGTTAAAGAGGCTATCTTTCTCCCAGTGAGCTTGTGTAGCCCCTTTGTTAAAGATAAGATGGCTGAGTGTTTTCGTAGATGCCTCTGCATTTTCTAATTTATTCCACTGATCCTCAGGTCTATTTTGTTGCCAATACCATGTTGATTTTATCACAGTGGCTTTGTAGTATAATTTTCAAGTCAGGAATTGTGATGCCTCCTGCCTTGTCTTTATTGGCCAAGGTTGCCTTTGCTATTCTAGGTCGTTTGTGGTTCCAAATAAATTTTAGGAATGATTTCTCTAGGTCTGGGAGGTATGTTGGTGGCAGTTTGATAGGGATTGTATTAAATATGTACAGCAATTTTGGGAGTATGGCCATCTTCACGATGTTGGTTATTCCTATCCAGGAGCATGGAATATCTTTCCATTTTCTGAAATCCTCTATAATCTCTTTTCTTAGGGTGTTGTAATTTTCCGTGAAGAGATCTTTGAGTTCCTTGGTTAAGTGAATCCCAAGGTATTTCATTTTCCGCGGTGCCATTGTAAAAGGTCCTATTAATTCCTTATACTGTTATTCTTTTCTTATCAATATAGAGGTATTGAATATTAAAAGTGTTAATGTATGATGTTATGAAGCTATTTCTCCTATTTTAGTTGTTCATATAGTAAAATTAATAATTTATGGACCTGTTTTTTTCTTACATGGTTCACAACATTCAGAGATGTATTTTAAAGCTAGAATATTTTCTTTTAACTTACAAATTCATTTTTACGGCTAAATCTTAGAGCCACCTATAATTTACTTTATGCTAAGTTATCACAGAACTATCAACATGAATTTTTCCAGATGATTGCCCAGTTGCACTTACACTACTTAGGGAGTAATTATTGGTGTTTGGTAATCAGAAATCTCCAGTTTATTACAGTCTTAGTTCTGTAGTTACCGGGCTTCAATTTTCCCTGCCATTCGCTATAGCTGTCCACCTTCTAATGCTCTCAGAATGGTTTTAAGGATAACAGTTAATATGGATTCGCCCAGCAAAGGCAAAGGGCTCGATGACTTTTATTTCTACTGCTATTGAAAGCCTTGCTGAGTCATTTCACTTACTCCACTGTGTACTTAAATTCCTCTGCTTATTTAGCAAAGAACTGTTGCAATAACCAAAGCACCACATCTGGCTCCCAGTCAGGGAAACAAAGATGTCATATCTGGGGAATAAACACTGTGGTTCTATAGCCCACCAGGAAGCTAAACTCAGTCCCAATAAAACTCAGAGGGGCCACGTATAACACAACGAGGACACATTATTTATAAAGAGGAAAAGGAAGGGCAGAAGGGACAGACAGATAGCAACCCTGATTAGGAAGACTCAGGATGGAAGCTCCAGGAAGATGAAGGTCTCTGGCTCTGTTTCCACCTGCTTTTATAGGGGGTCAAGGGTCCTCTCTTGCCAACCCAAACTTCCATAACTGGGTCAGCTTCCAGGTACCTCTGTCACATGTCACCTTTTTTGATGTTCTATGTGCAGCTTCTTTCTGCGTGTTGTTTCACCTATCCTTGACCCACCTTTGAAGACCTTATCTTTGGGGAGGGCTAGTTGGCAAGAGAGTGCCTTGGTTAACTTAGAGTTCATGAGATTGCATATGGTATCAACTGCACTCTACAACAACCCTAGTATAAATATTATAGTGTTTCTGGAATTCATAGAATGTGTGTGTGTGTGTGTGCGCGCGCGCGCATGCGCGCGCGTACTTGTGTGCGTGCATGCACACGTGTGTAGTTACACACTGCCTGAGCTTCCCCCCTTTTTTCCCCTATATTTTACTGAAAATGAGAGTAGTTTCTCATTTATACAAACAGTTTTCACTGTGTGTCCTCATTGTTTTTAATCTCTTTGTACAAATCTCAAGGCAATTGGTACCTTTTGCTATCTAACTTTTCTCTCTCTTTTTTTAACCCCTGTTTTTAATTTGCTTCCCAGGGAATCTCTCTGATAAACTTCATTTTTAACTACTTCTAGTCAGGATTCATTAGAAGACTTAAGAAGCCATGATTGTATCTTCCCACCTACAAACCCCTGCCCTGCAAAAGAAATAACTGCCTCAGCATGTATTGAGGAAGCATTTCCCAAGTGACAGAGCATTTCCCTCAGTAATCCCCCACACTGGAAGACACTGAAATGAAAGGGTTAGAAACCCTCCCAGCAAAGCCCTTGTCAAGCCATCACACTGGCAGCCATGAGAGCTTGTAGTCTGGGGTAAGGAGTGCTGTGCTTGTTGGACTCCAAGAAGGAGAACATTCTAAAAACAGGCAATACCTGAGCCATGGCCTAGACTTGTGAGCTTCCAGAGAGTGAACAGAATGGAAAAGCGTATGAACCAATCACAGTATCTCTCCCTGGGTAGGTAGTTGTCAGTACTCAAGCCACTTTTTCATATAAGGTCTTCATATGAATAATTTTCCCATTGCTAGGACAAAATACTTGACATTGAAAAATTAAACAAGGAAAAGTTTGTTTTTTATTAATTTTATTGAGAAACAATGAGACAGTTACAAAACCAATTAATAGGACAGTTTCAATAATTAATACATTGCATATTGTTGTCTTCATAGTGGAGTACAAGATGCAGGCATGATATCCTGTCAAAACACTACTTCTACAAATCTTTCTTTTCATTGAGTTAAGAGAAAGTAGCTGTATATCTATCCTATTTTGTATATGTAGATACAAAATGGTCCTTCATTTATAGCCCTTTTTTGTTTAGTTTTGTCAGAATGGTTATTCCATTGCCATTTAAATATTGTAGGTGCATGAATTCAGCAAAATATTCCAATACAGTCCAATAGTCCATAATAGTAGTGAGTTATCCATAGGACTGGCAATGTCAGAAGTTGTTGACTTGAGCCTTTTACAGCTCAGTAAATTAATGTGGCTTTACTTTTTATACCTCATTTTTATACTTTTCTGCTGGATGGTTAAGACTAAGATAAAGAAAGACCTATATAACAAGAAATATAACTTTTGCATCTGCCAAGGTCAATCAAATCTCCTCAGGATTTATCCTGAAACCGTGTGCCACAGTTTGCAGATCATTTGTCACTCAGCCATATGGATGAGTCATGGCCAGTGCCTGACCAATTTGCTCTCTGTGAAAGCCTGAGAGAATATTTTCTCTCCAGGTGACTCTCCTTAGGCACACTATACATCATCAATCACTTTCTTCTGTTGCCCCATAATCTCCTTGATCAGAAAATTTGGGGCACAACTGAGTTCCATGATGTCACAGTACAGGTTCTCCTATGTCCTGAGTCCTCACTGACCTTGAAAGGCTAGGGCCAAAATGCTGGTTGTCCTTGTAGCCCTTCTTTTTCTCTAACTTTTGGTGTGCAAACTTAAGTTGTTAACCTTCCAGAAGAGAAGCTTAATATTATTACCCCATAACATAGGCAGTTGAGTTTAATCTCACCGTCTGTCTGAATATCAAACATCTTAGACATAACATGCAACAGGTATGGAAAAGTTTATTTGGCTCATGGTTGTAGTGTATTCAGTCAATTGCCTGTTGCTCCAAAGCAGAAATGCAATCATGGAAGAACCTGTCTGGACAGAACAGAGCTACTCACCCCATAACAGACAAAAAGTAGAGAGACAAAGGACAAGATTGCACCTCCATGTCATGCCCCAGTGACTTCCAGCAATACATTCGGGGCCCACCTCCTACAGTACACTCAGCACTAACCCATAGAGGAATCCACTGACGAGCACTGAACCCCATGATCTGCTCACCTTTTAAAGCCACACCTCTCAGCACATGAGACATTAGAGGGAGCTTCTAGATCTGAATCGCAACAGCCACTGACTAAGACTCAGGCAGAAGTGCCTCTGACCTGTTCCTTGCACCCTGCTACCAAATAAATCGTGCAGCGTTCTAGACTGAAAAAGTTCACCAACTGCCTGAAATTCAGTTCCTCTGTGCCTGTGTGCTGCTCCACCTCCCACGCCTTGATGCAGTGCCTCAGACGGACAATGCATAAGGAGGAAATGTTTACGATGCTTCATGGTCCCAGGTTTCGGTTCATGGTCGTTTGTTCACATTGCTCTTGGGCCTGTGGCAGAGCAAGGCTACTTCAAGTGTCCTGGTAATTTCAGCATTAGCAGGACTTGGCTTCCCTCTGCCTTAAAAATTACAACTTATCCCCCCATCACAGAAGGGAGGTCTTGAGTATGGGAGCACATGACAGAGGAATCCCTCACCTCAGGGGAGCAAGGAGGCAAGAAGAGAGGCTGGGGGCCCAAAATTCCTTCAGCAGCACCACCCAGTGACCTCACTTCCCCCCACATGACCCCATCCCCAGGCTTTCACCACACCCCAGTGACTCCACAGGCTGGGGCCCAGCCTAATCTTCAACACGTGATCCCTGAGCACAGTCAAGAGCCAAACTATGGCAGCCTTGGTAGGTCATTAGCCCCTTTACTGGGTTTCCTCACGTAGTTCACAATGTGGTTGTGAGCAGATTATACAAAACTCCATCACACTGTATTTTCAGATCATTTTTACTCTTTCAGGAGTTTACACGAGGGACACAATATGATGTTTACACATGTGGACCTGATTTATTTCAGTTATGAGTATGAGTATCTGTAGCTGTATTCATTTACCTTTACAAGCCTCAAATTTATCTTTTTCATAGTTGTGTAATATTCTACAGTATAAAATATCAATCTTTTTTACCCATTCCTTAGCTGATGGGCATTTGGATTGTTTCCAAGAGTGATCTATGACAAATTGTACTGCTATAACATTGGGTGCACACATATGGCTGTGATATGATGTTTTCAGTTCTGGACAAATACCCAAGAAGGGAATATCTGGATTGAATGGGACCTCTAATCATAGTTTTTTGAAATATCCACTCTGATTTCCATAGTGGTTGTACCAGTCCACACTCGCACCAACAGTAGAGAAGGGTTCCCTTTTCCACACAGCCTTCCAGCATTTGTTTATTGGTTAACTTCTTAATGATAGTTATTCTTTCAGAGTGATATAGAATCTGTGTCATTTTGATTTGCATTTCTCAAGTAACAATAATGTTGAACATTTTTTCATGTTTGTTTGCATTTCTTCAACTAAGGAGTTTGTATTCATCTCAAATGTCCACTTTATTGGGTTTTTGTTTAATTTGGGACCCTCATTTTTCTTAATTCTTTATCTAATCTAGATATAAGTCCTTTGAGAGACAGTTGACTAAAGTTTTTTCCCAATTCATGTGTTTTCCTTTTACTCTGTTGGTGATTTCTTCTGACACGCAAAAACTTTTCAAAAAGGTGAAAGGGCAAGAAACTCTTCAAAGCGAAGAAATGACTGGGATGAGGAAAACTAATAAAGAAAAAGGGAAAAAGAAATATATACGTATAAACAGAGAATAACTTGGATCATTGTAGCACTGATTTCTAGTGGTCTATCAAGAGGAGCAGGGTAGGGATTGGCACATTGTGTCAGCTGGAGAATTTGGAAGCTTGGTAAGATCTGCTCAGTGACAGGGCATACGTGACCCCCCTAGGGCATGGAGGCCCCAGCTGGACTGTGGGGGGCCCACTCCAGAGTGACTCAGCGCAAACAGGAATTAAAAGAGAGTTGAAGGATTCTGCGCTCCGCCTCCGCAGACGACCTCCAGTCTTTGCAGTCAGCACGGAAGGGAGGGAGAGAGGCTTGCTAGAAGCTGCAGCTGTGTCTCCTCCCCTTGCTCTTTGCGTTTTCCTCAGCCAGGAGCCGCTGCCCTCTTCCATGTTCTGCTCTGCCTTGGAGCCAGCCAAAGTGGACTGGAACCTCCACTAACTATGAGCTAAATGAACTTTTCCTTCCTTAATTCTAGATGTTGGGTGTTTTGTCCCAGAAACAAATGAAAAGTAACTGATACAACAGTTAATGATTAATATTTTTCTTTCTCCTCTTCAATGTTTTATAATTTTTGGACCAATCTTATAGGCTATACCTGCTAACCTGAACAACTAATTTGAAGATAACCATATGAAATATAACCAGTGTTGACTTCCTATCATATTTTGTTTAATAAAATCCTAGATTGTTTCTATTTTAGTTTTTTACTATTTCTTGTATTCTCTTTGAAAATAAAAATGAAGTAAAAAGTAAACCGTCACAGTGCTGGACCGCTGCAGGCTTAGTAAATCGAGCATGTGATGACTCACACTGTCTGTGAAGTGTATTTGGGACACTCTCCTGGACTTTCTGGGCAAAGGAGGGAAGGAGCCCATTAGGATCCGGCATTAAATCTAAAGTCTTATAAATCAGTGATGTCAAGGCAGGCTTCACACGAATGATGCAGATTTTACGGGGAAAGGATGCTAAGAGCAAGAGATGGAATCTTGCCATAGCGCCTTGAGGAAGAGTAAAATGCTGTGTCCATGCATCCACCACTAAGGCACTGGCGAACGAAGACGGAAAGCACAGCTGCCAAGGACGGCGTTGGAGTACCTAAGAAGACAAGATGACGGAAATGGAAGGCACCTCTGTTTTCACCATGTATTCTTTCTTCTTTCTTTCCTTCCTCTTTCTTTCTTTCATGTTACAAGGGATTGAACCCAAGGCCTTTGCACAAGTACCATTCCCAGTCCATAGTTTTTTTTTTTGTTTTTGTTTTTTATGGCAATTATTTTTTAATTAGGGAAAATGAGCAGATTAAATTAAAAAGATTAAAAGCTCTTTATGATCTGCCACGTTATTCATATCATGCAGAAATAGAACTTTTTTTTTCAATTTAATTCAGCACATTTTTTACAGTAAAATATACCTGGAATCATGGTAGATCCCGCCCGTGGTTTTATCTTTTATTTTTAGACAGGGTCTTTGGAGCTGCTAATTGCCCAGGCTGGGCTTCAACTTGCCCTCCTCCTGCCTCAGCCTCCCAAAGTGCTAAGATTAAAAGGCACGCACCACCACTGTCAGTTCATCATACACTTTTAATATTTTGATCTATGTATAGTCTTTTATCCCATACATATTATGGCTTTCTTAAAGAAAGATATCACATGCCTCGTATACTTTCTTTATGTCATTTTATTTTTTAAGGGAAGGGTCTATCGGGTGTTCAGGGTCTCACTACTATATCAGACTCGTAGTGATCCACCTGTTTACAGCCTCCCAAGACCTGGGATTACAGGTGTGTGCCACCACGCCCAGTTTCAAAAGTTGAGAAGGATTTTGGAGGGGACTCGCTCAGGCTTCCTTAAAGGTGGGTCTAGGGATTGAACCATCCTGTACTGCGCCTGGCTGCATTTGCATAAGCAGGTGCTTAAACAACTAAGATAACCGGCAGGTTCCCTGCCTCACATATTTTGTAAAGTTGAAATTCTGTGTAAAATGTTTAAACCTTTACCGACAATCATTCTCCAGGCACTTACCATGTTCTAGAGGTCAGGAAAAACAGTGGTAATTTATCTAGGAATGTTTTCATCCTCACAGAATTTATGCTCTAATGAGAAGAAAGACAGTAAGCACACAAGTAAGAATATATCTGACAGCTAAAGGATTTGTGCTGTGGAATATAAAAAGACAAGGTGGACAGTGGAAAGTGGGAAAGAGTGCTGACAACTCCGTGAAAGGGGGTCAAAGAGGAAGGTAGAACATTGAATGTATCCAGAACAAAAAGAAGAATAAAGAGGAAGAAGATATTATTGTTTCCTGGCTTGTGTATTACTTACATATTTCAACTCTTTGAACTTTTCCCTTGTGATTCTTCTTTTCATTCTAAATAAATATTTGGCTTCATTTCAAAGGAAGTAAAATTTGTGTTCTTGCAGACAATAGGAAACAGACAATTCAACAGGCAATCCTGAGTCTACGAGACATGAAAGAACAGAATGTCACAGGCGCTGAGCTGAGGAGGGAAATTCCTAATTGATTGGGATCTGGAAAAGAGATCAAGGAAACTGACACTAAATATGAGTGGAGCAAGACTAAGAGAGGGTATTAGAGGCAGAGGACAGCAAGTGTGTGTGTGTGTGTGTGTGTGTGTGTGTGTGTGTTAGTGACTTAGATGAATGATAAACCCAACACTAAGAGTAGACAGACCTAGGAGACTGGAACTGTAGGGAAGAAATTTTTTTTTAAAAAATTTATTTGGAACAATTCAAATCAATGGTAATAAAAATGGAAGTTGGTATTCTAAACATTGCAAAGAATACTGACTGAGATCCTGGTGAACACAGTTTTATACAATGTTTGGGGCCTCTAACTCTCTCATAAGTAATCACACACTTCTGATCAGAATTTTATTTCTAACAAACAAATCTTTCTCTACATGACTTCCTTTTATCCACGAATTTACTTCATTTTCATCTTAACTTGGGTCAATCTATTAAACAAAATCTCATCTTTTTATCAATTGCTGTTAATTCCTTACTTTTGTAAAATAATTTGCATAATCTGTTAAAATTCTTCTTACATGTAAGAAGGGGATATATCATTAAGGGGAAATGCACAGGACTCTTGGAATCAGTTCTGAACTCAATTCTGAGCTCCTCCCCAGCTCCAGGACTTCTACACAGACACTCCGGAACCCAGGAGTCCTGAAGTCATCCCATATAAAATACAAACCAGAATCATGCTGTTTTATGGATGTATAGGTTTAACCAAGGCTGTGAATGTTAAAAATGCCTTTCATGATTGATGACATACTGCATGGAATTCCTTTAATTTTTGTGAATTTTATTTCAACTCAAACTGAGAGCAGAATTTACATTCCACTTGTGTTGAGGTCTTGGTACTTAAATTACTCTTCACTTTAATTTAAAAATTATTTGCGCTTTAAGGTTCAGTCGTGAGAGCTGCTGGGTTGGTGAGTTCATGGCACAGTAGTAACTATATTCCTGATTTAAGAGATAACAGATAAATTCTGCTATGTCTATTTCAGGGTGGAAATCTTCATCTTTGTTCCTTCAAGCTGCTGGGTTAACCCTTCGGTTATAATTAAAGTGAAATACGCCGAGACTGTCCCTTTTATTGCAGTACCAGGTTTCTAATATAAATTAAGATGCAAACATTTCAAATATTCTTCCAAATCTTTTCCATATGCCCCCTTATAGAGTTGGTGATATTTTATAAGCCAAACCATTCTTTTTCTAAAACTATCTTCATTGTGATGGTAGTAATTACTACTGAGTACTTTCTAAGAGAAATAGGTTTGTCCTGTGTACGTTTTTGTGTTTTGTGTTCATCCTCACATATTGATCCCTGAAACTGTTTTTGCCTATTGGTTCCTATTATTATGTCTACCTTGCAGCAAAAGTATCTAAGGCTCAGAGACACAGACCAATTTTCTCAGGGCCACACAGCAGACTGAGTAGGATATGAATATGATTTTGTCTCATTGTAAGACCCCACAGACAAAGATTAGCAATGTAGGCAATAATGAAATTGAAAATCTCCTATACATAGCTTTTGTACAGCTGCAAGCACTGAATCTTCAGAATAGACTGGCTTATATTGTAATCCTTGTCACCTAATAATATGAATTGAGGCAAAATTTGCTGAGCGTCTCAGAACCTGCATTCCCCATCAATCACGTGATGATGATGTCTACCGTCATCATCTTACCGTTGGTAAGAAATTTCTATAATGGTATGTTTCCTCAGGCTATGTTGAATTTTTCATCTGAGAAAACCATGATAACAACTGTAACCAGCTATTAGACAGCTGCATGTCACTGTTATGTATATTTAAGGGTAGATAATGTGCAAAACTGCTGTAAAAATGTTAGTGTGATAAATGCTATGCCTCATTGCTGTGTCTAGAGCAGCTCCCAAAAGCTTGGTGGGGGGAGGGGACTGAATAAGGCAAGAGAGAAAATTCAGAAACCTGAGGTCAGGTGGAGCCTTTCCTCAGTAGGGGAAAGAACTGCAGCGCCTTTGTTCGTACACTTGGAGGTTGATGTCAGGTGAGAGCCGCCTGCCTGGCAACCTGCTCCCCTGCCTTGTCCCAGGAGGCTCCTGTTCTGGAGGCTGGATCACTTGTTGACCCGACTCACCTCAGGTACTTCTGTCCTCAGAGCTGGCCTTGCTCTAACCCCACACGTATGATCAATCTTCAGCGGCAGCTGATGCTCACACCTGATAGTTTAGATTTCCAGAATGTCATAGCCCTTGAAACTTACTGTTGAATCCTCCATCTTGAAGGGACTTTAAGTTAAATAAAATTATTAACTAGAAAAGACACAGGTTACTGTATCAAATAAACCTACAAGTTTCAACAACTTAACAAAATAATCACTTCTTTTTCCTTCCAACTGCAGTCCAATATGCTAGGAAGACAAATCTCTTACACACACACACACACACACACACACTGATTTCAAAACTCACTGTTCTTCTATTTCAAAGCTTCCTGGGATCAAGAACTGAAAAACTGGAGACAGGATTCACAAGCTCCTGTCTGGCCCATGGGTGAGCTCATTTCCTCTTTCGGATATTTGCCATGACCTCCTTCCAACAGCGTCCTGGTCTTACTTTGCCACCTACACCCAACCCAAGTGGCTCCAAGCTGGGGCTTTGGCTCAGTGTGAAGGTCCTAGGTTCAACTCACAATACTGAAAGATGAAGAAGAAGGAAAAGGAGGAGGAAGAGGAAGAGGAAGACAGAAAAAGGGGGAATGAAGAAGATGAAAATGAGAAGACCCAGGAGGAAGAGATGGACAGGGTAAAGGACAAAAAAAGAAGAGGAAGATGAGAAACAGAATGAATGAAAAGGAGAGAAGGGAAAGGAGAAGGGAGCAGAAGAAGAGAAGAGGGAGAGGCAGATGAAAATGGAAGGGAGGGAGAAAGGAAAGGAAGGGGAAAGAGAAAGAGAGAAGGCGAGGAATGGTTCACACACTTATGTCTGGTCCCAGGCAGACAGGCTCCTGGTGGGCAGAGACAGCCCTTAGTCCACCGTGGCAGAAGGACACTGAATACCCACTGCAGACTAGGGCCCCTGTGCTGTGACTCTGGCTTGTAGAACGGAATCATGGTTCTTGGTCCTGCAAGGTCACATGGGCATTAGGGATGCAAGGGTGAACAACTTTGCAGAATATTTTCTGCTCTGTGAACACAGGAAGCCAAAGATTGTTTTAGTGTAACCAGCTTTATTTTGTCCTAGATCTCACAGAAAATTGTGCCTTTAGACATATAATTTCCTCTAAAATATCCCATAAATTGTGCCACCCAAAATTAATATATTGCCCTTCCAGCCAACAGTGCCTCTGGAAATGACCTGATCTGAAGATAAGCTCTTTGTAAAGTTAAGATGAAGGCATTTGGATGGCTAAAGTCTAAGCCAAATCATGAATTAAAGGAGAAATTTGGAGACAAATCTGTTCCCAGGGAAAAGGGCGTGTAAAGATGAGGCTGGTACTCCACCTGCCAGGAGGAGAGAGCAGGCCTGATTCCACCCCATGGTGCTGGGGAGGAGCCAGCCTGCTGGCACCATGGCCAGGGCTGGAACGAGAGGTAATGACCTGTGCGACTGAAGCTCCCCAGCTTGGGGGCCTCTGTTGCTTTTTAGCAGATGTAGATAACTGATGTATTTCCTTAAAAAGTTCCCAATTATTTTCAGTTCTATGTAAAAGACTTGAATGTCTTTCGCAGACCTCGTAATAGAGCTTGTCTTCACTCTCATTCTCTGCTTCCCGACCTCCACTGAAATGTGACCCCGTGGTCACTGCTAATTACGGGAGGCCAAGGAATTGACCCCAGCTCTGGAGTCCAGGGATGCTTCCCTTGATGTGAGCAGAGGATTTCTTGGCCATCACAGGTGATCAGCCTGCCATACAGATGAAAAGCTAGAAGCTCATGGAGCAAACATACCTTATTCAGGATTGCATGGTTTTATTTTTTTATTTTTTGGTAAATCAGCCTTATCTTTATTCAACATTTTTAGCAGTGACTTGATTGATGATATAAAGGATATAGTTACCAGATTTGTGAAATAATGCACATCTAGGAATGTGATAGACCTGTCTGCTCAACCATTCACCCATTGAAAGCTATTTAGGTTATGTCCAATTCAGGATACGGCAAATGCAGCCATCACAAACATGTGTGTGCAGGCTTTTGCAAGGAAATAAGAGTACAGCTCCTGGGCTATATATGAAATGCATGTTGAGTGTTGCAAAGAAGCATTATCTAATTACTTACCTAAGAGGAGATAGCGCTTGTGTCACCTGCCTACCAGCAAAATGTGAATGTCTTCAAATTCACTATTTTGTATAACTGCTATTTTTATTTTAGCCATTCTTTTTTTAGATATTTATTTGCATTAGTACATCTTTGCAATACAAGTGATGACATTCATCAGGGGAGTTGGTAAATTCACATAAATGCCCTTTGAAGGAAGGCTCAGCTCCCATGTGTCTGAATCACATGCACAGGACAAACCATAGGAGGTTAGCAGGAGGGCTGGTGCGCTGGAAAGTACAAATTCACCAGATTTAGCAAGCAGAAAGACAAGCATTCAATTAAATTTGAATTTCAGAGGAACCACAATAATACATTTCACATAAGTATATCTCAGGCCACCTCAAAAGCTGGCATAAATGAATGTTTTAAGAATTAAAAATAGAATACAAAGAAGACATAGAGATAAAAGCACAGAATGTACTTAAATATATCCTATGTAATTCTCAAAAAATGATAATGCTTGAAAATTATACAGATGCTCTCTGGCTTAACCCAAGAAGGAGTTGGCAATGACTTAGAGCTGCTCTGCAAATGAGATCCTCGTCATTGAAAGTGTAAAGTGAGGCCTCTTGTGGGGAGCAGCTGAAGAATCTGTGGTTTGTGTTTCTTTCCTGGGAGATGATTGTATATAATTACAACTCTACTCCATGTAAAATGATATTCTGCAGTACTACTGACTATTGCATGTGGCAGTGATGACATGCAAATAGGTGGCTAGTCTAAGGCACTAAGGCACATTAAAAATAAGTTATATTTATAAGTCAAATGTTTACATTCCAAAAACTGAGTTGTACCAAGAAGTCACTGAGTAGCCTTAATGAGTATTGAGTCTACAGCTTGATCTCTTACCATCTTGGTCCATTCCAGGTGCCCCAGATTGAGTAAGGCATCAACAATTAAAACGGAAATACACTGCCCACAGTCCAAGAGGAAGGGGACCCAGTATCAAAACCAAGATGGTGGAAGACTATAAGCACCTGCTCTCTGATCCAAAGACGGAGCCTCTTTGGTGAGTGCTTCTATGGCAGAGGGCAACAGAATCAAACAATCTCCCTAAAGCAATTTTATAAAAGCACTAATCCCATTCACAAGGGTGGAGCCCTCACGACTCTCTTACCTCCACAAGACAGTGCTTCTTAAACATACTGTTGCATTGACTACTGTCTGAGTTACTTTGCTTTCACTGCTGAGACAAAATATTTGACACCCAAAGTTAAAGGAGGAAAGGCTGCTTTAAGCTCACAGTTTGTAAAGGTTTTAGTCCATACAAAACGGTGACTTTGATGAAATTTGCATATTGCAAGTAGGAATGGTACAAGTGCTGTCTCCACTAAGGTAAGTTATATTTATAAGTCAAATGTTTACATATTTTCTTTTGCCTTTCAACCCTACTTCACAACACTAAACATATATTTAATATGTAGCTAGGGAGCTGTACTCTTATTTCCTTGTGGAAATCTTCCTCCAAGGCAAGGTAGCATGGAAGGCAAGCATTCAAGAGGAGAAACAGTCCACAAAGAGCAGAAGATAGCAAGGCCAACAAGCAAGGAGCAAGTCTCTTTCTATTCCTTATTTGTATCCAGGGCCTGTGAGATGGCTCAGTGGAATAAGCACTTCCCTGGCAAGCACAAGGGCCTGAATTTAATCAAATGGTTCTGCAAAAAAAAAAAAAAAAAAAGATACACCTTATACTGCATCCAGAGTTCTAATATTAGATTAGTGCCAAAGCTAACAGTGAACTGATTTAGTAATCACACATCCCTCTTCATAGCATCCTTAACCCTAATGATGCACCATTAATCAAGCACACACTTTAGATTCAGCTGTCACTTAAAAAGCCCCAATTACAACTATGTAAGGCTTTGGGAGGATATTTAGGCACAAGCTATAACAACCTGCCCCTGGTCCCCCAAAGACTCGTGCACATCCTTTTGTGCAAGAGTTGCCAAAGTCCTAATAGTTTACTTAAAAGTCCAAGTTTAAACTTTCCTCTCAGATTTAAAGCAAACTTTTAGCTGTGAGGCCCTGTAAACCTATACAAGTGAAAAAGAAGTTAAACTCTTCTAAAATATTCAGTTACACAAAGTAGCATTTCCATCCCAAAAGGTGTAAACAGGAAAATTCAAATGACTGGGACCAAAGCAAGTCCAAAATCCATGAGGGCAGACACTAAGTCCCATCATTCTATCCCCACATCAAAGGCAATCAATCCGTGGACTCTAATGGGCTTGGCTGGCTCCACTCCTATAGCACTTCCTGTACTTGTAGCTCCCGTGGCTTCTATACTGGTCCAGCTCTACTCCGTCCTTGCAATTTTCCTCAGATGATTCATGCCCCTGATGTCTTGAGAGTTCCGGGTCTCTACTGCATCTTTGGCTTCCTTCTCAAAGCTTCGCACATGGCTCTCTCAGCTACACACTATCTGGCCTCCCAGGCCTTCTTCTGAAATCTGGGTAGAAGCCTTCTGATGCACAACCCTTTCGGTCTGCATGCAGCTAAAACCAGCACCACGTGGATGATGGCAAGGTCTGCTGCCAGATGAAGCAATCACCAGGCTTCCTTCTCTCTTGGCCATAAGGGTTGAGTGCCCACGAATCCAGTCCTGAGGAACAGCTTCTCTAGGATGCAGCCATTCTGGAATTCTACTCTGGGAATTTCTTCTCGAAGCAAAGTCTTTCATCTTTACAACTCTGGCTGAAAAGGCTGATGTCTTACTGATTTTTGTGATGTCCTCGGGCCATCTTTCCTTTTATCTTTTTTTGAAATACTTGGCCTTTTCTTGCTAGTATTTTCAACAATTAATTTCTCCTCTGTTCCATCTTTACAGTAAACAGCTTTATTTAAGCCTCCTTTCTGGCCAAACTTACAACATTTTAAAGCATTTTTCTGAGCTCTTTGCTCTTGATTCTCAAGCTGTATCTGGCTATAGCCATACCACTACCTCAACATTACACTGCCCTGAAATTTCTATAAGAATAGTTAGTCTGCCACCATTAATCTAAGTCTCAGGCAAAGTCTGTACCTGAGACATTCCAACTCTACTTTTTCAGTCAGCATTCCTGAAGCTTTCCAAAGTCTTTCCACAAACCACTCCCAGATGTTCTTGAACCACATAGTCACAGTCATAGCAGTAGCCCTACTTCTCTGGTACCAAATCCCAAATTTAAAGGAGACAAGGTATATTTAGCTTGCTTGTACATGTTACAGTCCATAATCAGTTTGGTACGAGGTAGGGTGGCATCACAGGGGAGAAATGGGTTATGGCAGTCAGAAGGTAGAAAAGCAAGCAAGCAAGAGACAAGACAAGCCCTCTTCTGCCGCATACATTGTACCTTGGGAGCTGCGATTAGGGTGATGCCAAACCAATCAATGGACTGATTTAGCAATCACACCCTCACTGATTCATTGCACCATGAAACAATCACGCGCTCTAGATCCAGCCACATCTGAAAAAGTGCCACAGTGACTGTGTGAGACTTTGGGGAGACATCTAGAGGCAGCCATGGCACGCACTAAGTTTCTGCATTAATTTTGGAGGCGCGCAGACGTTCACACCACTGAGCTGGCCCCCTCCAATGGCATACCATCGGCCTTACCCCTTCCGCATAAGTTACTTAGCACTCAAGGAAGTGTGACAGGCAAAATTTGCCATATGTCATTAATGAGTCAAGTGAGGTCCAGTTTTTCCAAGGACAAGACTTTTTAACAGAACTCACAAAGGCCTTCCACTGAAGTTGCCTGAAGCTTCATCTACCCTCATGTCCACTAAGGTTGTTGAAAATCAATTCTCTTTCCCAGCCCACTCGCTTCATAGTTTTCCAATCTGAGACACACAAAAATAAACAGCTGGAAATTATAGTATTGCCAACAAGGTCACTTCATAGGAGACAGGACGGACCAAGCCACTGTCTGTGGGAAGCTTTGGCTCCATGGAGAATGAAGGCCAAGCCTTTCCCTTCCACCTCAAACAACTGTCGCTTGACAGCAACACATAGCCAAAAATTACAGACGGTTGATGGATTTTTTTGGTGGATGATTCTGTTTTTAAATAAAAGCAAGGTAATATATTATCACATTCCCAACAGATGAAATCTTTGCCAGTGGCATAAAACCGAACTTCATCTTTCCATTACAGCCAATGGAGTAATGACTTTAGCCATCAAAAAAGTATTCTATTAAGCACTACAGCTCCCTTATAATTTGCTCAGTATATTTTTCAGCACTTGAAAAATACACAAGAGCTTCCATTCTGGCATCACTAGAATGATTCATCCTTTTATTTTAGCAGCAGTATAGCCCCAAGAGGAGAGAGGTGAATGCCTAGGGGATATTGGAGGTGGAACTGCTGAAAGGGTCAGAATCGTCTCTCCTCACCGAGCAGTGAACATTTCAACAGAAAACATATATTTCATAAGCTCAGTGTTAACCTTGAACAAAAAAGGAAGCTGAACTTTAAGCCTGAAACAGCCTATTCTGATAAGAACTATTGTAATAAAGCTTGGATTGCATTTCATGAACCTAATTGGATGATACCAATTGAGATCTAGAAGAATTTGGTCTCCTTACTTTTTTAAATTATTAATAAAACTTATAGCTTTCATCTTTGCCTTTCATCTATTAGAATGCAAACCATTGGATTAACTATGCTTGTGCAGGTGGCTATAATAAAATGAATTTGTTTTGTCTGATTTTTCTAGTTTGATTAAAGGATAAAATGCAAAATAAAAATTGTGTATGCTTGTGGTACAATGTATTGTTTTGGTATTTGCATTCATTGTGAATCCATTAGCATATTCTAGCTAATTAACATATCCATTGTTTCACATACTTGTCTTTGATGTGTGTAGGCAAAGAATATTTCAGATCTACTATGTCAGCCATTTTCAAATATAAAACAGATTATTATTTACTGTACTCAAGATGCTACACATTAAAACTCAAGAACTGACTCTTCCTACTCTTGAAGAAATAGAAAATTGTTTCTTTTTGAAACAGCTTAAAAACAGCTTACCTCAAACATCCCTAATTATTACTGGAACAACCCATTTTCCATGGAAAAGTTATTAACCTTCAGCATATATATTTTAATTTTTTTCTTTTCCTCTCACAATTATTTCCTCATGTGTGAGCTGGATGTCTACTATATGAAAATTGAAATGCATGACCTCAAGTTATCCAAAATGTCTCCCATATAGTATTAGCAGGTGGTTAAATTGGTTCCGTTAAATAAAAAACTCTGGGCCAAATTTGAAACTGATGATACCGCTGTTACTGTCCAAAAAAAAAAAAAGTAGCTCCTTTAATTTGTTCTTCTGCCAAGCATTCTGGTATAAATGCTCTTCTGAAGAATTGGGGTTAGGCAGCTGCTTCTGGACTAACAGAGGAACCTGTTTAAATAAATGCTTTGAGGCACTCTGCAGACCTTTCTGAAGACTCTGAGGTTCAGTGGTGGGGGGAGAGTATGAATTTTTAAATCAGTTTGCATTCAAACTCCATCTCAGGCTCACTAGTCAAGGTGCTGATTAGAAAGTAACTTCTTTCCTCCTGTCTTGTACACATGGTGTGAAAAGTAAACATATGCAAAGAACTTCGAAAGGTGTCATGTGCAGGAAGCTCTCCATAAATGTGATGAAAGTGTTATATGGCATTTTAGCATTTGTAAAGCACTTAGTGCATTATTTCCCCTGCTCACCATTAGTTTGCATAAATTAGATTATCGTGTTGTCAGCCAGAATCAGAAAACTACTTTTAAGATATTAGAATGGAAAAATGAAGAAATACAAAACAAAGTAAAATAATTTCTGCAATTATTATGGAAAACAAGATTCCCTGGAGAGAAAATATCTTTCAATTCAAACACTGAAAATAACAGATAAAAGTTGGCAAGCATCTTTTGAAATGGCTAAGTTTATAGAAGAACCTCAAAAAAGAAAGAATAAAAAAGAAGATAAGACATGAGAGTGTTAAGATTTCAGTGAGCTCAAAGCTACTAGAGTAGCATCTGATGATCCAGTTCAACAAGACCAGGGGAGCACCAATACCAAGGGGAAAACAAGGTAGTCATGGGTTAGTAAATGTGGGCAGCAGGTGCTGGAACCATTCTCACCAGCGAGTGCTCCGGATGACAGAATAGCCGAACCTAGACCAAAGAAATCTGGGACAAAAAAAAAAGAAAGAAAGAAAGAAATCTGGGACAAATTCCAGTCATCAGTAAAAACACACTAAGGAATTTTCTACCCCTGATCCATGTCTTAGAAGAATCAAGAGTCCTCTAAGAACTTATAATGATAGAACACATAATGTGGTATGCGGGAGAGATAGAAACCAGAGGAGAAATATCCTGAAATAGTTGCATTTAGAAAGATGATGGAGAGATCAATTATATATATATATATTTCTAAGACAGGGGTGCATGATACCAATTTAATACATCTACATATGCATATCTACATGAATACACATGTATTTATTTACATATACATGAATGCATATTTGCAAAAAAAGTGTTTATATATACACACATATATACAAAACAAAAATTAAATGCTGAATGTTAAAAAGTCAGGTTACCAAAGAACACATTTAATATTCCCATTCATATAAAGTTTTATTTATCAAAATAAAAACAGACTATTTTAGAACTTTATATATATATTTGCAAAAGTTAATAGAAATTCACATGAATAGTGAACACCTGCCCCGGGACTGGTGACCTCACCTGTGAAAGGCTGGAGAAGGAGATCAGAAAGGCAGAGTATGCAGTGCACAACAATGAAAGCATTCTTAAGCTGGTGCATAACCACATTCTTTACAAATTTTCATGACAGCACTCATTCATCATTTTCATTTTACTTAAAAACAGAAATACATCAGTATTTGAACCAGTAGACCCTTACTTCGGAAAGGATGCCCTCAAAGTTGCAGATAATTTTAATTTCTGTGGCTAGAGAATTGGGAAGATGTTGGCTAGAAATCCAGGGCCAGTCTCTGAATCAGGGTACAAAGAAAGACAAGGAATAGGTTTGAAGGAAAAGCAACGAGTTCAGACCAGCCTTTGATAAACTGATAGAAGGAGCAGACACATAAGCTATTTGAACTGTGCTTCATATCTCAGAGAAAACTGGAAATGTTTACCTCATTGTCATCTGCAAAGCATGGTAGTCTCTGCTATAAGAGCAAATGCAGTTCTTCACAAAGCACTCATGAAAGGAAAGAATACTGTGTTATTAAAATTCCCTGCCAGAAACAAAAGTTTTCAAAGAGGTGGTCAACCCTACCGCACAGTACCGAGAGATCATAGAAAAAAATCAAGACTGCCTATTGGATTCATCAATACGAGTACCTTGTCTATTGTGTGATGTACATCCATCCAAAGTGCCCCTCAAAAGTCTCATGTGGGGTGGTAAATTCAGAGCTGAGGGCGCTGTAGGCAGCAGGGCCTGACTGGAAGCAGTAGCCTTGCTGCGACCGGGAAGGGTGCGTCCTCACCCCCACTCCTTCCTGCTCACTGCTTTCCTGGCCACACTGGTGTGAGTAGTTCTCCTCTGCTAGGTCCGCCATATTGTTCCCGCTGTGGAGCAGCTGAATCCCTGAAAACCGTGAGCCAAATTAAACCACCCCTGTCTTAAGTTATGGGAGCAAGATATTTTGTCCCAGCTGGGACAAAGTGACTAACACAGGTGGTTTCCAAATACAAAGATAACAGAAACTTAAGTTACCTTTGGTGATAAAAAGGAAAGAAGTGAGGAACAACGTTGGCCAATTTGACAGCCAAATAAGAACCCCAAACTCAGAATCCTCAGAAAAGTGAACCTCATCTCAAGTCAGAAAGTGGTCTGTATTGGAGACCTCAGCATCTGTGTTCCACTTGGTGAGGGCTGGGTTGCTGCTACTCTAAGTGCATGGACTGTCGGTGGGAGAGGCACCATGGAAATGATTGTACAAAAAAAAAAACAAAACTACACGACAAAATAATACAACAAAAAAAGTAGCTAACACACTACATATCATTGCTTGTAAAGTCATAACTCAGAGTACAGTGCTCTGAGTCATCTTCTTTCAGGATTTTCTGTTTTGTTCGTGTTCACTTTGACAGCACTTCATTGACTTATAGACTGGTGAGTCAGGATCAGGAAAACAAATTCCACTTCATTCAAGAGTCACAGTTTTCGGGTCCTTCTTTCCAAGATGATGAAAAAAAGAAAGAACACTGGTCGTGCCAAAAAGGGCCACGGTCATGTGCAGCCTATTCGCTGCACAAACTGCACCCGGTGCGTACCCAAGGATAAGGCCATTAAGAAGTGTGTCATTCAGAACATAGTGGAGGCCGCCGCAGTCCAGGGACATTTCCGAAGTGAGTGTCTGCGACGGCCGTGCGCTTCCCAAGCTGTATGCGAAGCTGCACGACTGTGTGAGTGGTGCCATTCACAGCAAAGTGGTCAGCGGTCAATCGTGTGAAGCCTGCAGGGACCGAACTCCTCCACCCGGTTTAGACCTGCTGGTGCTGCCCCAGGACCTCCACCAAAGCCCATGGAAGGGAAGCTGGTCTTAATGGACCGAAGAAAACTCTCTTGAGAAAGAAATAATAAATTGAATGGTATACTTAAAAAAAAAAAAAAAAAAAAAAAAAAAGAGTCACAGACCATAGGCACATATACAAGAGAAAATTTTTACCTGGGCAGCTAGAGGTAGTGAGAAAATAGTGTTTCTCTTCCCTCTTTCTCATCCCACACCCCCTTCACCTGTTTGAAGAGGACAATATTTAAACCTATGCCCCACTCTTTTAGGAGATGAAATGCTCTTTCACTAAGTAGACTTCCTTTAAAGTTTTCTTTTAATTATTCATGCATAGAAAAATTCCCTTTTCATAGTCTATAATTGTTGCTGATTTGAGCCTACTTTTAAACATAAAATAACTAATGTCTATTTTACAACAGGAAGCAAACTTTGTAATCTTATGTATCTATGAGCATAAGAAGTAATATTAACATTACTTTTTGAGTTGGTAACCTTGAACTACAGGTGAAAATTTGGAATTAATTTCTGTAATTGCCTGGAAATAATGAAGAAAGACAATGGAGACCTTTCCATTTGACTTGTAAATTACTTCATAAAGTAAATGTGCCCACCGTAATTTTTGAAAATGAATAGAAAAATGGTTTTAGAGAACATTCAATACAAGAGCCATTACCAATGGCAGTGAAACCAATAATTGATTTTTCCTTATTAAATCATACTGAATAAAACCCATAGCAATTCAATTTATTTCAATATAACTTAATTACCTTGGTTAACTTCTGACTCATGGTATTTCTTTTCATGTTTTTCTAATTCAGCTGTTGATTAGACATGTGGGGAGACTATGAGATGCACGGAGCTCATCAGCCACTACCTCACAATCAAGTCGTTAGTGCTGATTGTATATGTGCGTGCAGAGAAAGCCAAAGGGTTTTCTGCTGCTTTCCTTTTGAACTCATTTCTTTTGTGTGAGCCAACCACATATCCACATTGTTAAGCCTCTATAGAGCATTCCAAATTTAGTAGAAGTGTGGCTCAGACCCAGAAAATGCAGTCACTGTATCAATCCTAAAAAACGTTTGGGGAGGTAAACTTCCCCACACAAGGTACCAAAGGAACAAAAATATTCACGACACTTGTGAAAGATGGTAAGGAAGATTTTCTTAAAGGGAGAACAACAAAGACTAAGTAGGTGAGAGAAAGAGACTGAACTTGACTCCTAGGAACACAAGGATATGTATGAATTTCTATAGCCAAGGGGCTGGACTAGGGTCAAGAAATGAGAAATGAAAAGATGTACAGGGTTTCAGGATAAAAATTGGAGGTATTTTACTGACCTTGTCAGATACAGAAGTTACATTTCTTGTTATATAGGTCTTGCTTTATCTTTGTCTTAGCCATCCAGTAGAAAAGTATAAAAACAAGGTATAGAAAGTAAAGCCATATTAATATGCTGAACTGTAAAAGGCTCAAGTCAACAACTTCTGACATCGCCAGTCCTATGGATAACCCACTACTATTATAGACTACTGGACTATATTGGAATATTTTGCTGAATTCACGCACCTACAATACTTAAAGGATAATACCATTCTCTGACAAAGCTAGACAAAAAAGGGGGTACACAAATGAAGGACCATTTTGTATCTGTATATTCAAAATAGTTAGGATATATATAACTAATTTCCCTTAATTCAATTAATAGAGTTGTTCTAATAGTGTTTGTGGACAAGATACCATATCTGCATCTTGTACTATGAATAACCACTAAGAAGACAATATATAATGTATTAATTATTGAAAATGTCTTGCTACTCTGCTTGGAAACTGTCTTATTGCTATTTGTTTCTCAATAAGACTATTTTTAAAAAATAAAATATGGTATCCAGGGTCAAAGAGATACTGTCTACAAACAGTCATCAAACAATATGGCATATGTTTATATTAAAATTTTATCATAACAAAAAACATCAGCAGCAATCCTTGTCAATCCCCCGTCCCAAGCTTTGAGAACACTCATCCCACCATCCTTGCCATTTCTGCAGCAGCTCTAGAGTCCTCTGACCTGAGGCTCGGTAGCTGTGCTGTCCTGGCTGACTTGATGTACTTTCGAAACATTTCTCTTTCATGATAGTAAGTGAAGCTTGTTAATTAGGGGCCTAGCAAAATTGGATTCAGGTTGGGCAGAGAAACAGAATTTGGCAGAGTTGCTCAGGGACTAGAGGTCAAAGGCTGATGCCTCACAGCAGGTCTATCTGCAGAGAGGAAATGGCCTGTAACACTTTCTCCCGGACTATCCTTTCCATTTTCAGGTTTCAAATCTAAGTCTGCTACCAGCTGTGTGTGATGACAGGGTGTGATTATTTTCAGACACATTAGGCTCTGGCTGTTCATTTATCAGGTGTCCTTTGGGAGAGAATTGATTGGGTTCTTAAACCATCCAAGGGAAAGTGAAAGAAACTACAGCGAAGAAAACTGGAGAAGGGAAGAAATGATGAGATAACTCAGGAATTCCACTGAACTAACTCCCAGGAAGCTAACTACATTATAGGCTTGGAAGACAACAGGAGTTAGGACAGGAAGTGAACAGACTCCAAGAAAAATGTCTTCAAAATGAGAATGAAATAGAATCCAAGCAACAAAAAGAGTGACTAAGAGGCTGGATTAAATCAATGATTCCATGGCAAAGGGAAGAAAGCACACATTTCTTCACCCATTAAAAAAAGAAGGAAAGCCAATTAGGGGGAAAAAACATTAATTACAACAAGAATATGCCAAACTCCTAACCCAAGTATGAAGCAAACTAAAATTCGGCACATTTCTAAGACATTGGGTCACCATACATAAGAAGAGCCCTTTCCCATTGGTTGATAAACATTTCCATCAAAGTCAAGCAAATTTTAGCCTTGAGTTGTGAAACAGAAATGAAATCTCAGTGCTCTCTATGGGTTTGTGAAGCATGAACAGTAAGAACTAAGCAATGAATGAATATTATTATTCATTTTAAATTTTTCAGCAAAAGAGAAAAATCTTGGAGGGCTCAGGTACTTTGGTTGAGCAGTGTGTCATCTAAAAACTATAGACTAGAAAGTTGTTAGCCTTTTCTGGAAATTCAGTCAAAAGTCAAAGGATGCAGTTCTTTTTCTTTTTTAATGATGAGTCATATATATTTGACAATTATAGTTATGATTTTATATTGTGTCATAAAATGTGTCTGTTATATTTTTTGATTTACTTTTGCAAGCGTTTGAGTGAATAAAATCTCAAGTGTTTTTCTGTAAAAGTTCATGACAATTATCTCCAGAGTTTTTGACCCAGAATCAGGGACTGAAGGCCCAAAGACAACCAAGTCTTCCACTTCAAATTGGGCTTGACAGCAGGTGATAAAGACCCAAAATACCACTTGTTTACAAGACAGCAGTTTATCTGTGTCTCATACAAAACCTAGCAGGCAATTCATAGCAGACAAGGGCCACAGAGACCTCAGGCCCTGATGTGTTTAATTCTATTTCTCCTCAGCATAAGTCATTCTTCACAAGTTGACTTGTTGGGCAGAAGAGCGGTTTCCACAGACAGACCTGCATTCTAGCCAGCAGAGACCACAGGGGCATGTCTCCTCATTTTAAGAAAGTCCCTTAAAGCTATCAAATGGCATTGGCCCACAAGTGTCATAAAGCAAGACATAGTCACACACCACAGCTAGCTACAGGGCAAGCTAGGAAATGTACTCAGTCTTACAGGTTGCAATCAAAAGGAAATAAATCTAGATTCCATGGTGATGACATTTGGGGACAATGGCAGTCTATGTTTCACCAGTTAAAAACCCTAAGAAAAAGAAGCTAAACTTGGCAAGAGAACTGAAAACAGCGCCATGTAGGTGAGTGGTCCCTTGCTGAGGTATACTGACAAGTCATCCCAGCACACTGGGAGGTGGAGACAGAAGGGTCATGAGTTCAGCTCCTGCCTGGAGAACTTAGGGAGACCCTATCTCAAAATTTTAAAAAAAGTTAACCTTTTTCAAAACAAGGCTGGAGATGAAGCTCAGTGCAAAGGGGTTTGATCCTCAGTTTCACACAAACCCCAAAGTAGATTGCAGCATGTGGGGCTGAGTATTGAACATGCTAAAGCTGAAAGTTGCTTTCTTCTGGTGCATGAAATGTAGGATGAAAGGCAAGAGATCAACCAATGTTTTGCACAGTAATTTACATCAACATTTACATTTAAAATATAAAGCTTTATAAATCTAAGAGGAAGGAAGGCTTTAGCAATACTATAGACAGCTCCTGTAGGAGTAGCCTATGAATGTGACGGGTGAGATATGGAAGAACAAGGCCCAGGCCTGTTTGCAGAAGGTTGAAGAATGGAGGGAGGAAAGGAAACTGTGAATTGATTAGGCAGGTCATTAAAGTTTTTTGTGTGGCTTGACCACTTCCGCTCTCTCATAGCCCCCTTGTCCTTTCTAGGAAATTCTTTAGTCTATGAATACCCACCAAGAGCTGAGATGGTGGGAAGATACATGGCCTGTCAATCAGTGGGGGGGAAAGCCTGCATCTTACCACATTCTGAAGTTCTCCTGAAGCACCCCAGGCTTGCACTAAAACTCTTGGGACAGCCGGGCATAACGTTGCATACCTGTAATCCCAGCACTCTGGGAGACTGAGGCAGGAGGATAGAAAGTTCTACCCCAGCCAGGGCAAGTTAGTGACCTGGCAAGAAAATTAAAATTTTTTAAAAGGCTGGAGATGTAGGTCATCACAAAGTTCTGTTTGTTTAATCCCTACCACTACCACCACTACTACTAGTACTACCACACACCACACACCACACACACACACACACATGCACACACACCTCAGAACATATGTTGGCATAAACATATGCATCTTCATATGGCATAAATGCTAACTACCTGTTCTACCAAGCAACAAGCCGTGGACAAACACCAACTCAGTAATCAACTGACCATTCGCTTTCCATCACATGCTTCTCTTTACCATCGAACTTCCAAACTGGGATCACTAGGTATAAGTATTTCCTACTTTTAACTTCAGAAATGGCTGTAAGTTTTGAAGGAGCTACAGTAACCTACATTCCTAACACTGTAAGTGTCCAGTCCTGTACATATGTTTTATTTCTGTCTGATGGTCGGATAATATCATATCCGTTCTTTAATTCATGTTTATCTAACTACTAGGGAGAATGAATATCGGGTTATGTTTACTGTCATTTGCGTTTTCTGTCTTGTGTTATTTAAGTATCTCTTCTATTTTTCTATCTTTTTATCAGCTTGTAGGAGACTTGTGTGCATGTTTATTTGTCATACCACTTGTCTTTTGAATTTTTAACATGGTTTCATAAAATTTGGATATATTTTTGTTCTTTTTTTAATATGTAGCTGCTTTCTTAATTGGGGGACAAGCTGGAGGCTGAACCCAGGGCCTTCACACTGAGCTCCATCACCAGCCCTTTTGCATTTTTCATTTTGAGTCAGAGTCTCAAAGTCACTCACTGAGTTACTCGTTGCCCAGGCTGGGCTCTGATCTGCAATCCCCTGCCCCAGCCTCACAGAGTGCCAGGTCTACAGGCGTGTACCACCAACCACATCTGACTGTTTTCCTGATCGTTAGGGCACAGCCAAGTGAATGTGTACTTTGACCCTGCCATAGAATCCCAGGTCGTCATCCCAAAGTCATGAAAGCTTTCTGTGGGTTGGACTCAACGGGAACAAGTTCCTGAGTCCAATTAACAGTTTGTATCGTGGGCAACAGTGGAATCAACCGAGCCTCACTGACTTCTGCAGCCTGAGAAGGAGCACGGAGAGCCACTGAGCTACCAGCCGCCGTGTCACAGTCACATGCTTAGACAGCCCACAGTACTGTCCTCTTTCTCCACCCAGACTGATGCCCTGACCTTGCCTTATCACCACCTCCTACAAACTGCAACTGTGAGCTGCTTTACAGTTCCCCAACAATGGCATCCATTCTTCCTGAATTTGCAAGTTACTTGCACAAAAGCAGCAGTCCATGAACATGGAACACCAGTGAACTTTATCACCTCCAGCTTTCTGATTCAAAAAGAGATTTACAGAGAGGAAGAATGCTACACTCCAAATTAGTGGTCAAGTGGACTAGGACCCAGCCTTGATTCTTTCCAGGCAGCAAAATTCAGCCTCACAATTCTGCGGATTAAAATAAAAGGCATAACTAAAAGCATTCTACTAAGGTCCAAATATTTTGAAAGCTACACAGTTTTGAATAATATCTGATGAAGTTTGAGGTGGATTGATTTTTTCATGTTTTTGTTCTTCCCCTGTTGATCCCACATCTACACTAACAGTCTAGATTTCAACTCCAGTCATTAAAGTGCCAGCAGAACTGGGTGACAGATACCCAGATCTTAACATGGAATGACATTAGTGTCCAGGGTTAAGTGGTCGCTTTCCCCCTAAGGCCTTTCATTTCACTTTCACTGGAAAATTTGCATTCAAGGCAAAGCCTTAGGCTCTCGATGTAAGAAAAGTTACAGTAAAGAAAGCCAGCTTCTTGTTAAGCTATTTGTCCAAATTCATTTCAGCAGTGACCCCAAAATGAAAGCGTCAAGTTGAGAAAAGCAGCCTTTTGGGGGTACACAGAGGGGAACATGAGATTCAGCAGCACATGTCTTGCCTCTAAGAGTAGGACCAAGCTGATGACAGGACTGCTACCTTGGCTGGTGCTTTTCTGGGTTCCAGGTGCTCCTCTTGCTGTGGATCACGGGAGGCCCCTGTACAGAGCCACTTAAACAAAGAGGACATGGAAGCACTGAGTGGCTGTCAGAAGCTATCTGCCCAGTGCTAGCTCATTATACACCACTCAAATTTGATAAATAGAGTGGTAGTGTGGCCACTTGGGCAGAATAGAAGAAGCGCCAATCTAGAGTCCGCTAGAGCCCAGTCCAAGGGAAACGGGAGTCCACCATGGAAGTGTCATCTTATCCTCGCCACAGCTGAAGTGTGATGGACACTGGTGAAGAAAATTTGCCCACACAAAACTGAACTTGAAATAAGAAACTCATTATAATAGATACAATTCTGCTAGAAAGAAAAGTATCATTTAACACATACACACACATGCACACACACCACGTGATGTGGCTCCAGATTGTAAGATCACTTTTCTGTGTTGGAGTTCACTCAAATCCATCTTGGGTACAATGTGCTCTCAGATCTGAATCTAAAATTATCCCTTTGTATTTGGGAACTCATAACTAGTGTACTAAGTGGGGGGAAAGAGGCGCAGGTTCTTCATATGCTTATTACCCCTAGGTGAAGTGCCGTTACATATCGTATGCTATCTCTATTATGCCAAAGACATGACATTATTCAAAGACCATTATTTAAAATTCAGAGCACACATTACTTGAGCCTAGTAGTGCTCAGAGGTCACACTCAACAGGACATCTTTCCATATGTAATAAAAGACTGGGTGTCCTTACTTCTCAACAGAAGACACAAGACTCTTGAAGATTATTATTGTTAGATGTATGCAACACGTAAGATTCTGAACTTGCTGCCAAGGGACAAGGAGATGGCTCAGTGCAATAAGCCCTTGTTTGAACTTGCTGCCAACTGCCAAAACCTCAAAAAAAATCAAAAATCTGCAGGAACATGTGAAGTAACCTTTTATGAGGTCAGTATATATGGGTGATTCAGAGAACTCTGTACTTTTTTATGGTTTTTTGACAATATTTGTGGCATATTTCATGTGGTGGGAGAGTAAGTGTAAATCTAGGGCACTGAAGATATAGCTTAGCTAATACAAATGCATCACCCAAATGGCTCTGTTTTTGGACCAACTGTAGAACAAATAAAATCCAACACCACCAGATGAGTGCATACCAGCTGATGCAGTTAAATAAATGGTTTGTATCAGATTGGCCATCTTAATAGACCCTTTTTATTGTAGGCAGAATGCTTCAGAATACCATCAGGAAGCAGCACATGCAACTCTTTGTTTTCAAAAGGATTAGAATGGGCCCGGGAGATAGCTCAGTGGTATAAGCACTTGCCTGGCAAGTGTAAGGTCCTGATGTGATAGGCAGCTCAGTTAGTTAAAAATATTATAGGCAGCCAGACAGGGTCAGGCTCTCGAAGAGAGAATACAGGAGACAAGAGGTCTGCAACTCTGCAAGGGAGGGAGGCTCCTGCTATGAACCAGACCTAGAGGCCAAACAAATGCTGAAAGAGTAGCACCTGGGATTGATATGCTAAATAGGCATCCATCACCTGGAAAGACACAAGTGAGTCACTAGCCCAACCCCCTAGGGGAAGAGACCCTGTCCCATATTCATGCACTCTTACTATGTTACTCCCCATTTGGTCCTGGGCCTAATCAACTTTACCTGAGCAATGGTACTTGTAATCCCATTGGTTGACCATAATTTTGTCCCACCCTGTATCCACCTAAGTGAGTTCCCATTCTCTCCAGCTTAGCCCCACATAGTTTTACACTATAGAAGTCCCTGGAAGAGACAGCTTCCTGGGCAACCTGCTTGGGTACCCCTTCTGTCTGTCTCTGACAGAAGCTTTTTTTTCCAATAAAGTTTTGCCCTCAACCTCCCTTTGTTCCTAAAATTCATTCTTCGGTTTTAAGAACACAAACTCATACAGGTCAGGTCCAGAGTTTTACTGCCCTGTATCACTGAGTTCAATCCTTAGCACCCCCACCCCACACCAAAAAAAAATCTAATTCAAAAGATTTAGACTTAAAATGATACATCAGTTATTACTAACAATAAATTTTCAAAAATGTGACACATTCCACGAAGTTGATTGTAGGAAAAGCTTTAAGGCCATGCTCAAGAGTTCAAGGATTTGGCAGCTATTTTTATTTGTTTGTTTGTTTACTTAATTGTCAGGGGAAGATACATGTTTGGCCCTTACATTTGCTTTTGTAAGGCAACTATTTTAGAAACTCTTATCATCTCTACAACTGCAGAGGTGAGAATTTATTTTTAACTAAACTGCTTCTTAGAATCTAGTCATAGCTTCTGAGTAAGACAGGATGTTTTAGTTCAACCAGTTTCAAATCTGAGTTCATTGTGACCTGTTGTGCTTTAAGATCCAACAGTCGGGGTGCCAGATGGCTTTGGCTAATCATCATTTGCTGTTGCAAATGTACTATTTATAGCTCCTGGAACCTTGGGACCGGTTAGCACATGAACAATCACCCAAGTGGAGCAGCTGAATGAAAAATGTATCTGGGCTGCACATTATCCATGCAACAGTATTCAAAGCAGGCAATGTGCAACCTTTGAACCAATTATTGAAATCCAAAGATGCTCTCCTAGAGGAAGATAGGATGATGCACAGCTCAATTTAAGGGAAGAGCAAAACCAAGATAAATAGAACACCAGAAATTTGAACAGGTAAATTGTATTGCAGATAGAGGGTTTTGACACTAGGTCAACCCTGAAATTGTTTCCATTTATTCATAGATTAGTGATAGCATGAGTGCAAATTACCAAATAGTATTAGGAGCAGAAAAAACTAAATCAACCTATAAATAACGGAGAGAAAGTTTTACACAACAAAACTCATTAGTCACTGGACTTGGTGGCTCACACCTGTAATCCCAGCACTCTGGGAGGCTGAGGCTGGAGGAACACAAATTTGAGCCTACGTCTCATTCCACTATATCCCAACATAAAAATATTGTAAAGGGTCTGAAGATATAATCTCATACAAAAGTCTTCAGTGCAGTCTCTACTACTGAAAAAACAAATGAGCAAACAAAAACATCTCTCACTAGTTAATTTTTTTTTTCTGAAATCAGGTATTGAACTCAGGCCCTTGTGCTTGCCAGGGAAGCACTTATTTTACTGAACCATCTCCCCATCGGCCCTTTCACTAGTTAATTATTTAAACTGCTAAATAATAAAACAATTAAAAAACAAAGAATTGACTAAATCTGGACTAATAGAATGCAACTTTAAAATACTGAATTCAATAGATCTACAAACTGCTGTATATGGCTTCAGGGTAAATCCTGGGAGTATTTGACTGACCTTGTCAGATACAAAAGTTACATTTTTGTTATTTAGGTCTTACTTTATCTTGGCCTTAACCATCCAGCAGAAAAGGATAAACAAGAGGTAAAAAAATTAAAGCCATATTAATATGCTGAGCTGTAAAAGGCCCAAGTTAACAACTACTGGACTATATTGGATTATTTGCTGCATTCACACACCTACAATATTTAAATGACAATGGAATACCCATCTCTGACAAAACTAAACAAAAAAGAGGATATAAATGAAGGGCTATTTTGTAGTGAAAAATATATAAATATTTGTATATACAAATTAGCTAGGATAGATAATACAGCTACTTTCTGTTAGTTCACTAAGAAGAAAGATTTGTACTAATGGTGTCTAGACAAGATATCCTGTCTGCATCTTGCACTGTGAATAACTGCTATGAAGACCACAATATGCAATGTGTTAATTATTGTAACTGTCCTACTAACCTGTTTTGATACTGTCTCATTGCTATTTCTTTCTCAATAAAATTAATTTAAAAACAAAAAATAAAAGAAATTTTTTTTAAATTTAAAAAAAGAAAGAATACCCCCCTCAGAAAAACACATAAAAAGAGAAAACACACATATAGAATAATTTTTAACTTGTATAACTTTTTTAGACACTAAAGAAACAAATCAAAAAGTATTTGTTATAACATTTGTGGAAAAAACAATATATTCTGCTGAAAATGAAAGGGAAAGATACTGGAAATAGCTTGAGGTAAATATGCTGAGCTGTAAAAGGTTCAAGTCAACAACTGCTGACAATTGCCAGTCCTAAGGATACCCACTACTATTATGGATTACTGGACTATGTTGGGCTATTTCACTGAATTTCAAGTACCTACAATATTTGAGTTGCAATCAAGTATGAAAAGGTCCTTTGAAGACTTCTCCAAATACAACTCTCCAACAGCAATGGAACACCCAACTCTGACAAAATAAAACAGAAAAGGGGAATATAAAAAAGGACCATTTTGTAAGATAGATAGATAGATGATAGATAGATAGATAGATAGATAGATAGATAGATAGATAGATAGATAGATAGATAGATACATAGATAGATAGATAGATAGATAGATAGATAGATAGATAGATAGATAGATAGATAGAGAGTTAGGATGGATATACAGCTACTTTCTTTGGTTCAATGAGAAGAAAGGTTTGTACTAGTTATTGTTTAGACAGAATATCATGTCTGCATCTTGTCCTCTAGATAACTACTACAAAGACAACAATATACAACATATTAATTATTGTAACTATCCTACTAACCTGTTTTGAAACAGTTTCATAACTATTTGTTTCCCATTAAAATGAATTAAAAAAAATATAAAAATAAAAATAAAAGAATTAGCATCACTTAAGGGAACTGGGTCTGAATTGTGTTATACAAATGAAAATGCAACTCTTATAATGCTGAGTAACTGTGGTCAAAATGCTTATTTTCGAGACCAGCTCAGTACTCAGTCACACACAGCACAGCTGCCTCTGAATGTACGTGGTGTGATTAGAAAAACAGCAAGAGGGTAACTTGAACCCATTTTGAAGATTTTCCCTAGTCTCATTACCCCTTCCATCAAGCAAATTTTCTCTCACTTCTGAACTGCCCCCTTCGCACCTATAGGATTTTGTTGAAATTCTCAAGGCCTCTCTGAATTCCCCCCTTCCCTTGCCCTCTCTGAGCCCATCAGTTCAGGCAGGGAATTCTATCTGCTGAGCTTTCTGTTTCTGTTCCACATCGCTGCTACTATGTTCCAATACAAATTCCATCCCATCTTCCTACTCACAAAGCCTTGGATTCAGTGTCTGGTCTTAATAGATTTAACTGTATTAGTCACCTTTCTGTTTCTCAAACAAAGCAGCCAAAGCACACAACTTTAAAAAGACAATGTTTTGATTAAATAAGTAGTCACACAGATGTACAAATAAAAACGATGACCTGCACTGCTCCCGGTTAGCACGCCAGCTGGGCCAAACAAGGACGCTGTCCACCAGAACCTTTTGGGTGAAGGTGTTAGTCACTGAGATCCAAGGGATCAGGGGGTCCCTAAGTAATCTCCACTCAGCAAAGTGATCAGGCTGTGGGTGCAGTCAAACCCAAGCCATTTGTATAAGAAAATAAAAACAGGACAGCAGGATGCAGACAATCAGCACTGAGGAGAACTGCAAATTAAAGGTCTACATGACCAGCGAGGACTGTGGTACTGCCAGGACAGAGTGGTGTGGCAGGTGACGAAATGGCCTGGAATTTGGGTGATCACAATTGTAACCTACCACGGGTGTAAGCAAAAATGGGTAATTTTTATCCCTACTCCATGTAGAAGAGAAAGGATCAGCTGGCTGAAAGATGGTGGTGAACTTGTAGTTGCTTTGCAAATCTTTCAGTACATGATGTGTTTGTATCATAAATCGGAAAATAAATTTGTGCATTGTCTTTAGAAACCTACTTGGCTACAATAAGCAAAATGAAATTTAACAAAAAGAAAAATAGAAGGGTTATTTGGGCTCAATGCTTCAGACGGTCCAGCTCATGGTTAGCTGCCCTAAGGCAGAAACATGGCACAAGGGCATAATGCAGAAAAGCTACTCAGCTCTGGTACCTGCGAAACAGAGAGCAGGGTTACAGCCAGAGGAGAAAAAACAGCGACAAGACATAGTCCTCCAGATCACGCCCTGTAACCCACTCAGACACTTCTAGACATGTGCTTTCCTAACTTCCTGGACATTGCTTCTCGGTCTTTTGGCTAAGATCAAGTGTAGTGTCTGTCCTAATTTCCTGGACATATCTCAGCGCAACCAAGTAGACAAGATTAAGTGTCACAAACAGTTCCCAACTTGCTCTCTGACTATAAAAAAAAAAAATAATAATAATTTTAAGGCGACTATAGGCATTGTTTATATGCAGTGCCTGACTGTGCTCCTCTAAAGAAATAAAATTTATGAGTAGGTCCCACCTTTACCCCTCACTTTGATTTGTTAAGGGACAATTTTCCAACTATGCAGAGAAGGTGAATAAGTGCCTCATAGCCATGGGGAGCTCAGGAGTCAGAGACGAAGTGTGCAAAGCTGCCCCGCAGGACAGTGGGAGGGAAAGCTTAGCAATGAGGAGGCCCCAGTCTATGGAAGGTTCTCTGCAAGTTCAAGCCCAGCCTGGAAACTTAGCGAGTTAGTCAAATTGAGTGCACAGGCCCTGGATCCAATCTCCAATACTAAAAAGAAAAGAGAAAAAATAAATTAAAATGATATAATGGAATTTAGAAATTGTTGTGTTATGTAAAATGATACTCCAGACTCAACCAAACATACCTGAAGTCAAACTTTGAAAAGAACAGGCACTACTGAAAATTAAACTACCAGGGAAAACCCAACAGTCTTTAAAGGAAATAATATAAGGAGACTTTCAACAACAAATCAAATATTACGCTCAGTGCAATGTCAAAAATTGCTAAATACATACAGAAAAGGAAAGTGTGACTTGTGGTTTCTTAAAAAAAATTCTGGTTCGTGTATCCCCTTTTCACTAGACATTAAAATAAAAATTTCAATAGCATTCTAGGTCCTTCATAATTTAGCTTATTTCCAATGACATACTCTAGACCAGCCACTCTTTCACACATATTCTGTCCACTACAATCTCATGAGTTTTCACCGTGTTGGTGATGGAACCTGAACAAACTACCCATGTTCATCTCTGTGGTTTTGCAAATGCTGTCTCCTATAACTCTACAACTTTTGTTTTCTATAATGTGCTCCTCACAGCCTATCTTCGAGACTGTCTCATATTCACAGAGCAAATTAAACAGTATTTAGTAGGGATCTTTGAGGAATCTACTTACATAGCTTTGTAGCCTATCCCCAATAACTTACCATCCATTCATGCTATGTATGCAGTAGAGATAGGCCTGGTCAGTAAGAATAAAACAATTATTCACCCTTCCATGACACACATATAAATCATATAAATATATGTTTCAGAGATGTTTGTCAAATAATGAAATGTTGCTTAAAATTCAGAGTGTTGTAGCTTTAATCATTACAAAAACTAATCTATAAAACTATATCAACTTGTAAGTGTGTAAAGGTTACATATTCAAATGTATATCTATTGTAAACATTTGTAAGGAAAATATAGATTGAAATTTATAGAAGGTACCAAAAACAAGAAATGCTCATTCAAACAGTCTACTTTTTAATCCTCGTCTTGGAAACTTTCCTATATACATATGCCTGCATACAACAAAACACAAGGAGGGCCATGTTCTGCAAGGGTTTCTCAAATTCAGGGTCCACATTTTGTGTCCTTAATGTCTGCTGTGTCAGTTATCTACATATTTTTTATTAATTTTATTGAGAAACAAATAGCAATGAGACAGTTTCAAAACAGGTCAGTAGCACAGATTCAACTATTAATACATTGCATAATGTTGTCTTTGTAGTAGTTATTCACAGCTCAAGATGCAGACATGATATCCTGTCCAAAAACTTAGTACAAATCTTTCTTCTCATTGAATTAAGAGAAAGTAGCTGAACATCTATCCTAACTGTTTTGTATATACGCATACAAAATGGTCCTTCATTTATATCCCATTTTTTGTTTAGTTTTGTCAGAGGTAGGTATTCCATTGTTACTTAAGTATGGTAGGTGTATGAATTCAGAAAAATAATCCAATATAGTTCAGTATTCTATAACACTAGTGGGTCATCCATAGAACTGGCAATGTCAGAAGTTGCTGACTTGAGCCTTTTGCAGCTCAGAATATTAATATGGCTTTACTTTTTATACCTTGTTTTTATACTTTTCTGCTGGATGGTTAAGACCAAGATAAAGCAAAATGCAACCTTTATATCTGCCAAGGTCAGTCAAATCCCCTCAGGATTTATCCTGTAACCCTGTACCACACTTTGTAGATCCTTTGTCAGTGTCAGCCATGTGGATGAGTCACGGCCATTGCTTGACCAATTTGCTCTCTGTGAAAGCCTGAGAGAAAGTTTTCTCTGTAGGTGACTCTCCTTCGGTACGTGTTACATTATCAGTCACTTTCCTCTGTGGCCCCATAATCTCCTTGATCAGAAAATTTAGGACAACGCTGAGTACAGGATGTCACAGCACAGGTTCGCTTGTGTCCTGAGTCCTCACTGACCTTGAATGGTTAGGGAATTATCTACTCTTCATAGAAGAGGTGAACCTGTGTTGCTCAAGGGTCTCCCACCCTTCAAGGCCAGCTCTTCTCAGTTCTATAGTGTACTGTTCACTGTTTTACTACTGTGGCTATAAGAAATTAACTCCTACTCAGAGAATCCACACAGCCCTGTATTATCCCCAGTTCTAGAGAGTGGGAATCCAGACAATAATGCCCAATCTTTCTTTTCAAGGTGTCAGCTGTTTGAGCTTCTATCTTCTGACCATTTTAGAACAGCATTCAGTCCTTTTAGTTACAGGGTCAAAGCTTCCGTTTACTGCTGGGTGTCAGTTGGGAATTTTCCTGGCTTTTGTAGGCATCCCTTGTCTAACCACCCCTCCATCTTCTAACCAACAACAGCAGATGGATTCCTTCTTATGTTTGGAATCTAATTTCTCTCTCTGACTTATCTCTTCTGCTGAGAAATACTTCAACGTGTAATGTCCACCAGATTATGTGGGGTTCTTCTCAATAAGCCAGGGAAATCTCCTTATCTTCAGGTCTATAAACTTTTCACATCTCCTAGCAATAAACTATATTTATAGTTCCAGAGATTAGGGCATGGGCATCCCCCTGGAGAGTTATTCTGCCTGCCACATGTGACATTTACAACCTCTAGCCTGTGTTATATTGTTGGAACCAGGCTTCCTGCTAACATTGCCCACCCTGCTGTAAAACAGTCATGTCAGGTTGCTATGCTGGAGCTGGGTTTAGCAACATGCATTTGGCTCATGGCATTGGAGAATAAACAAGGAGAAAAGACATTTTGGTTTGATGAAAGCATGAAAAAAAAAACAATATCCTATTTGTATTTGTAAGAAAATGGGTATTTCATGAAATATTTACATCTGACTGCCTTACTTCCAATCGCATCATGATTTGGCATGGTGAATATATCTTGCCTGGTGCCCAGATTTATTTTTAGCAGTTGACATTAGTTCTTGCTTCTCAAAAAAAAAAAGACATATTTAATGATCTGTTCTCAAGATTTGGTTTACTGAAATGTAATGCAAGAGGAATGATGTTCAACAATTGCCAGTACCAATGACTGCACAAATATCTTTTTTTTTTTTTCTTTTAACCAAGGCATTTTCTTTACACGTTCACTAAGCACCCATCCAGCTGAAGATGCTGAGCTTCGCATGGAGTCCAAAGCTTCATATCACCTCATGGATCCTCTTGCCTGTGTGTTTGTTTCAAAAGTGAGCGTTCCTGAGCTTCCAGATTTTTAATAACTCTTTAATGACTTAGCTCATTAAAATAAGAGCACTTTTGTGCTTTTAGTACTTAGGTGATGAATGCATCTTTGCATTATGACATGAGGAACACAAAGCTTCAAATAATTCGCCTCTGATCACCTGCCTTAGAAGTCCATCCTGTCCCATGGACTCCAAAGAATTTTTATGACTAACATAGTTAAAAATATAGATTGTTCTTAAAGAAATTATGAGTAGATACTGGAGAAAGCATTGGTGATTTAATCCTGAAGCTTTTATATAGAAGCCTTCTAGACAGTTAAGTGCAGCAGCAGTGGGAAGATCCAGCCATGCCTCTGTCTTCTTCTGTCTCGGTTTTATAAACAAAGCTTCTTCAGAATGCAAACATTTTCTTCACTGTCCATTTTTTTTCCTGCTTTGTCTGTACTGTTTCTTTTCCCCTCAAGACTGAAATGATGCGGAAAAAAATGCCTGCTGTGTTCTGGTCTACAGTAGGAAAACACAGCTGTGCTTCAGCTAGCATATGTACATGTACTACTTAATTTTGTGTTGTTGATAAGCAGCATCTATTTATTTTTAAGCAAGTGCAAGTTCAATAGTGTGTACACATAACTGAAGTGTATGGAGCCTGACTGAATTATGAAGTCTGTTTATATGAGGACAACTTTGCTTCTGTCTTTATTGTAGTCTCCTATCTAACCTGATGGTACAATACCTAAAATCAGCCTGATCAAAATATCCAGTGAATATCGAAGTTTCTTAAAGTGTATTACAATAGATCATTATCACGAATCCTGTCAAAATCCTCCCCCTCACTCTGAACATGCTTACCTCATTGTCCCTGCCATTTTCTGAAGCAGAACTGGAGTCCTGTTTCCTGAAGGTATTTAGAAGGCATGATCAAAAATACAGTGAATGTCACTACCATATGCCACCCACCAAAAAGGCAGACGTGCAAAAACATGGTACTGTGTGCTCATCCACCTTAGTCAGCAGATCTGGTACCATGTAAGTTCTGGCTCTTCCTAAAAGCCAAAATCGAGGGCCCTCCAGACCCACACTCCAGCCAGTGCTCAGGCCGGGCATATGAGTCGAACTTCCTCCATCAGACAGGCCTAGGGTGGAAGCCTGCAGCAGAACTCCCTGCAGAGAGGCTAGAGGCAAGACCCACCCAGCTGATCCAGGAGCAGATCATCTTTCCAGAGTAGAGCAGTGGATTCATTTCCAAGGGCTGCAGCAAGGAAAACTGGACACAGCAGCCAGACCCAAGCCACACCCACCTGGCACTGGTGCTAAGGAAATAACTGTACCAAAGCTCTGCATCAAAGATCAGAAGACAGTGCAATACAGAATGACAAAGAAAGGAGCAAAATGCATTCTCAGGCCCCGAGCCCACCAAAAACAAATGTAGGAGACACTAGTACAGAAGAAATTGGGAATCACACACTTAAAATGTCTGGATTAATAGCATCTGAAGTAAAGAAACAACTGCAGAAATGTAAGAAGAAATCAGATCAGAAATAATTTCTGAAGTAAAAAAAAATAAATGATAACAATAATGTAAGAAGTAATAAGTGCCTCTAAAGAAAACACTGATAAAAGAAATGTAGGAGAATATAAAAATGATAGAATCCTTGAATAAGCAATATAGGAAAGAAATAGAATGCATAAAGAAATAGAATGTGTGAAGCAGATTCAAAGTGACATACAGGAAATTAAACATCAGTCACAAGCTCAAGACCATTTGAATAAAAGTGAAAATAGACTTTCAGACCTTGAAGACACCATTGCAGCTAATGAAAAGGTAAGAAAAGATCTCTTAAAAACAACTACAATGCAGGAAAAAATTATTCAACATCTGCAAGATGATGCAAAGATGAATAACATAAGACTAATAGGCATCAATGAGAAAGGAGTCAATACAAGTGATATAAAAAGAATATGGACAAAAGTAATAGCAGAAAACTTCCCAATTAAGGGGAAACATTCTGACATTCAGGTAACCAAAGCACATAGAACTCCAAATAACATCAATCCAATTAAAACCACACCCAGACATATACTAATCAAGATCCCAGAAATTCAGCACAGTAACAGTATACTAAAAACAGCTAGAGAAAAGAAACAGATCACATTTAAAGGAAAACCATCAAAATAACTTCAGATTTTTTCTCATAAACCATCAAGTCAAGAAGAGCATGAAACAAAGTATTTCAAGTCCTACAAGAAAACAAATTCCAACCCAGACTGATATACCCTCAAAACTCTCTTTCAAATTTAATGGGAAAGTGAAATGCTTCCATAACAAAGAACAACTAAAGGATTTCATGACAACAAAGCCAACTCTACATAGACTACTGAAAGATATTCTAGAAAGTGATCAAAATGACCACAACTCCATGAATGAGAATGTAAAGAACCCATCAAATAGGGCAAACAGTTAAACACAGGAGTAAAAAAGGTATACAAAAGCAGTCTTTCAATTAGTCTTCTATACAGAGGAAAAATATTTCCATTCAGCATACTCTACAAATGGACTTCTCCTGCACCTTATGGGTTATGATTCTATTTGTTTCTACAGGGTGGATATCAAGGAAATAACAGTAGCTCAGTCCTACAAGTGACACCTGGCCACCAGTAGGCATCATGGACACTGTCCACGTCTGCAGCATACTAGTACTTTATGTGACCCTATCCCAAACAGTTAGAAGTGCTGGTCATATATTTTCCATTGCAGTATTTTTGTTAGGTTTTATTAGTAATTCTTTACTGCCATGAAAACTTTTTCTGAGTTGATATCTTTGTGTATATTAACCTAATCAAATACTGTATAAGTACTCTGAATTGATCACAGAATCATACATATGATACACTACATTCTGGCCTCTTAACTTGCCTCACAATTTTAATTTCTGAATACTATTCTGAAATATTTAATTTAATTCTGAAATAATTAATGTTTAATCAATTATCTGAATATTGTTTAATTTTAATTTTTGTTTTATGATTTATACTATTGCTTTGCCTTACAAGCTTGGTTAAGACCAAGATAAAGCAAGACCTATATAACAAGAAATGTAACATTTGTATCTGATAAGGTCAGTCAAGTCCCCTCAGGACTTACCCTGAAAACCTGTACCACAGTTTGTAGATCCTTTGTCAGTGTCAACCATGTGGATGAGTCACAGCCATTGTGACCAATTTGCTCCCTGTGAAAGCCTGGAGAGAATGTTTTCTCTCCATGTGACTCTCCTGAGGCACACTCTACATTATCGATCACTTTCCTCTGTGGTCCCACTTATCAGTGAATTAAGAGTGTAGCTGCTTACTTATCTTATTTTTTATACCTGAATTTTATCAAATATTCAATAATTATTTTCCTAGTGGATGACCATAGTACTAGATGCCGACATAATATCCTGTCCAATCACCATTAGTGCAGATCTTGCCTCTCAACTAACTTAGGTGCTTGAACTCGACACCACAGTCCAACACAGTCCAGCATTCTACAACCATAGTGAGCTATTCAAAGAAATTGTCGACCATAGCCATTTACAGCTCAGCTTAATATGTATACTTCATTTTTATACTTTTCTGCTAGATGGTTAAGACCTAGGTAGATCAAGACTTATATACCAACACATGAACTTTATATTTCCTATATGGTCAGTGAAGTCCTCTCAGGGTTTATCTTGTAGTCCTGTACATTATTCTGTAGTTCCTTTGTCTGTGTCATCCATGTGGATGAGTCACAGCCAATGCTTGACCAGATTGCTGTCTATGAGAGCTTAAGAGAAAGTTTTCTCTTCATGTGACTCTTCCCAGGCACACTATAGAACTTCAATCTCTTTCCTCTGTGGCTCCATAATCTCCTTGTTCAGAAAATTTGGCGCTCACCTGAGTCTCATGATGTTGCAGTACAGGTTCTCCTATGTCCTGAGTCTTCGCTGACCTTGAAAGGCTAGGGCCAAAATGTTGGCTGGCCTTGTGGCTCTTCTATTTCTCCAACTCTGACTTGTAATCTTAGGTTGTTAACCATCCAGAAGAAAAGCTGATTAGTATCCTGAAGCATATGCCATTCACTTTGCCTTATCTGACTCAATTGATTTTAGTTGTATGTTACCTTTTGTATTTCTGCTTTTCGCTTGTTATACTAGGGAGACAGTTGGGTTTACCCTAACTATCTGTGCAAATATCAAACATCTTAGGCATTACATGGAACAAATATTTCCCATCAAGTATTGATATGGTAAACTTTAGGTCCCTACAGAATATGAAGAAAAACTTTGAAAAATATTTTTAAAACTATGAATAAACAATTACATATTTTTACACAGAAATTTAGAAATCTAACCATATACAGCATTGTAGAAGGACACTCCTGTGACTTTTTTTTTCTTGTCCCTTTTTTTATTTATTACCCTTTTTTTAAAAACAAATATTTACTTGAGAGACAGTATGACAATAATTGGTATGTCATTACAAGCAGTATGTATTTAGAAGAACAGAATGACAAGGCACCCCAAGCATAACCCTACTATTACATATTGCCATCTTCAGTGCAGTTGCTTAATTCACAGGTATCAGCATATCAGGGTGAGAATCCTACCAATTAACTGCTAGTTTCAAAAACCTGCTGATGTTTCTCAGGAACATTGTTTTGCCCATCTTGTGTGCATAAATGTATGACTTCGCCAGTCATGTTTTCTAACTTTTCTTCTTGCTCTCTCTTCATTGTCTAATCCTCAAGTTCTCACTTTCCTTTTAATTGTGTTATAGCTTTCTATTTGTATTTCTTCTTTTGAGTTATACTAGGGAGACTATCCAATATTAACACAAATGGGTCTGGTTTATTTCACTTATGAGTATATCTTCAAGTGCCATCCACATAGATATAAATGCTTCAAGTTTATCATTCTTTATAGCTGAGTAATACTCTATTGTATAAAAATATCACATTTTTTTCAACCATTCTTCATGCGACAGGCATCTTGATTGTTTCTAAGACTTGGCTATCACAATTTGTGCTGCTATGAATGTAGGTATACATATATCAGTATAATATGAAGTTTTCAGTTCCTCCAGGAGATTTCCCAGTAGGGGGATAGCTGGCTTGAATGGGATTTCCAGCCCTAATTTCGTAAAGAGTCTCCACACTGATTTCAATAATGGTTGCACCAATCTACACTCCCACCAGCAATGGAGAAGGGTTCCTTTTTCCCCATACCTTCTCCAACATTTGTTGTGAATTGATTTGCTTATGAGAGCCATTCTTTCTAGGGTGAGATGGTATCTCAGTGCTGTTTTAATTTGCATTTCATGGATCGCTAGTGATGTGGAGCATTTTTTCATATATTTATTCACTTCTTTAATTTTTTCCTCTGAGAACTGTGTGTTCATCTCAGATGCCTTTATTTGTATTTCTTGTGCAAAGGGTTCATTTTTCTTGGAAATGTGGTGCTATAATTTTAACTAAATTCAGAAATTTTAAATCTTTAAATATTTATTGCCTACCCCTTTCTACCTTGAGAATTCTAATTAAATGACTATAAGTTTCTTGATTTGGGCACAGAGTGAACTATTGTATGACTGATCTATAAGTTCTTCTTCATGTTTATTTAGAAAATTTTTATTATTATATTCATTTAAGTTTGTAAATAATTTTTTGCAATGTGCAATCTATTATTAATCTCATGTTATGTATTCATTTCAGAAATATTTTTCTAAAATTCTCTCTGTAAAGAGAGCAGGACGTCAGGCTTCTGAACTGGAGCATTTCTTGTGATAACGAGGGAAGAGCAGTGACCACCCGGCGCGGAAGTTGCAGCAGGTTTAAAAACGGGTGATGTTGAAAAAGGCAAGAAAATTTTTGTACAGAAGTGTGCCAGTGCCACACCGTTGAGAAGGGAGGCAAGCATAAGACCGGGCCAAATCCTCATGGTCTCTTTGGATGGAAGACAGGTCAGGCTGCTGGATTTTCTTACACAGATGCCAACAAGAACAAAGGTATCACCTGGGGAGAAGATACATTGATGGAGTATTTGGAGAATCCCAAAAAGTACATCCCAGGAACAAAAATGATCTTTGCTGGCATCAAGAAGAAGACTTAATAGCTTACCTCAAAAAGGCTACTAATGAGTAATAGTCACTGCCTTATTTATTACGGAACAGAAATGTCCCATGGCTTTTGTATGTGTACCATAATTTAATCTCATACACCAGAATTCAGATCATGAGTGGCTGACAGAATATTTTTGGTGGACCGTCCTGATTTAAATAAAATTGGCTTGTAGTTAAATATATGTGTGTGTGTGTGTGTGTGTGTATATATATATATATATATATATATATATATCTTTTTTTTTCAAAGTTTGAGAGTAATTCCAGTTCAGTAAATACTATCAATGTTTTCCCTTCTAAATACATGGTTGGACTCGATTAGTAATGTTCAACTTTTCACAAAGATTGAAAATGTCATCTCAAAACTACTGAAGATTGGTTTTATATTTAGATTTATATAACTGGTTATGTGAATATGTTTCAATACTGAGAGAATCTTTCATTGTCTCAAAACCAAGCAGGACTCCCCTGTTTCAGTTTGTGTTTATTAGCCTGTTAAAGGGAGTGGGTGAAGACAAGAAAGCTGTGTCTATATTTTTAGTCATCACTATGCCAATTTAATTAGAATTCCCTTTTCTAAAAAGTGCTGCCTTTTACTTACTGAAAGGCATTTTAGTGTGGTGTATGTATAATATCAAATAAAGAATATTTAACATTTCTCACATTTTATAGTTGATCTGTAAATTCAGATCCTTTAAAGAGCATGATATAACAGCAAGGTAGACTTCTGAATTTTTTAGGTCAGACTGAGGTAACTGTTCACCACTTTGTATGTGTGATTGATGGTGGTGCTTCCCGTCAGCTCACTAGAAGGACTAAAGTGAGGAAGGTACAACATGAGCACAAATTTGTATGTGACCATAATACTTAATTAAAAACAAATCAGATTGATTTCTTAAATAAATAAATAAAAACTAAAATTCTCTCTGTATCTTATATATTTCACATGTCAATATTTTTTTACAATTTCTAATTTGCTGTATAATTATTGATTTTCAATAAAGTTTGTAATGAATTAAAAACAAAAAAGTATATGTTGTGACTGAAAAACACAGTGAATATTTAAATATTTTAAAG